>LRSR01012064.1:0-14840 GCA_001579985.1 Hypsibius dujardini
TAAATGCAGTTAACGTCGGCATGGTGAACTAGGATAGCTTCAATATTACGAAACAAATTTGTATATAAATCGGGAAATTGGGAGAACCCATGAAGACGATTTTGCAAACTGCACCATCAAAAGACGCAAAGCACAACCAGGACATACTACAATCAACTCATCAAAATGAGGATTGTAGAGAGTAAAATGTGCCCTTTTCTTGAGATATCGAATAGTCTTCTGCGTAGGTCTTTGTCTACGATCACTTTCAGATAGATTTGGCATCCTATCAGAGCCGTTGATCACTTTTTGCCCAGAAGACATACGGGTTATTTAAATAAAAAATATTATTTAAATAGCCAGTTTTACGATGGAAAAACTTTAAATATAAATAAAATAAAACGCAAAATTGTATTTTAAATAAAATTATAAATACAAAAAAAACCATTGCGATACTAAATAAAATTAAAAACATATTTTATTAAAAGAAAAAACACTCTTATTTAAAAACGACTAGAGTGTGTATGCCTTCTGTGAGGCCAGGGAATGAGACCGCTCTCTGCTGTTGGGTGGTACCCAACAGTTACGCAACACTTACTAGTAGCATAGTCTATCTACCTAGTTAACCCATTCTTATCTACCCTCACATTCTATAATGTACTTACTCAGCTATTATTACGTACATAATTCCGCCATGTCGGCAGGAACTAGTACGTTAGCTCAGGAACTATTCTTTATCCCTGACTATATAAGTGTGTGTTCTACAGTAATCTGGGGAGTTCCTTCCTTTCCCCTCTAATCTCCTCTACCAGTAGAGTCTTACTACTATTCTTCTCCTATTACCCAGTCTAATAGCTTGTTTGTTCAGGTTCTTCCGTCTTAGTAGGGACGGAGGCCTAACACTGCCCTACTGCTCTGTTTCGAATACTCACCAGGAGATAGAGCTTTTCCAGTTTGGACGATGGCGATGATGTTGTTCAGTGCATAAAATAACGTTGATATTATTAGAAAAAATGTTGATCATAAAGAAAAAAGGTGGTTCTTTAAAACCCAAAAAGTCGAACATTAAACAGCCCAAATCCGAGGAGTTTTGCGATCGAGTCTCGATATTAGGCAGCAATTATTTGAAAGTGACGAAATTTCCGCTGTTTTGTTATGGGGATGTGGGAACTCACGAATTGTACGGTAAAGCCAATGTGGTTGTCACAGAAATCGAAGGAGACACGTGAACGCGGCAAGCCCAGAAGGCGATCGAAACCACGTGTTCACTATACTTGCCAGCGGGATAGGCTATTTGGGCAAAATTTCACTGTGAACGGATCACCTGATTTCCGGCGCGAACGCGAACCCAAAAAAAAATTGAAAAATTGAATTGAATTGAAAATTGAAAAATGATTGATTGAATTGATTGTTCGATTGATTGATTGAATTGATTGAATTGAAAATTGAAAATTTTCTCGAACTGACGTCACATCCTCGCATCTCGCAATGCTTGGCGAGCGGTATCGCAAAACTTTCGTCTGACAATGACTTTACACAAATGTCCTGGCATCTCTCATCTGACACGGACAATGAACGTAGCATAAGGCTGCCCCTCGTGACGTCTGACGCCTCTGGTCGGTTTCTCTTTGGTGGCAGGTGCTTGATTGTTTGATTTTTAGAAGCGCCATAGCATACTAGGATATAGTGCAAAAAATCGAACAATCAAGCAGCTGCCATCAAAGAGAAGTCCATGAGTCAGCCGATTTATTGATCGTTTGGATAATGAGCCGAGATACAGATTTCACCTCAAATTAATGTACTCCGACCAGTAAGCCAGTTCGAGCTGAGAACCCTACACTGCAAGAAAGCCGAAGGGAATGGAATTATCCCGCGTCCACCCTGCAGTGTGCCAGAAATACCGATCCCTGAAGCCAGTTATAAATGTCAATGTGCCCTATTTGTCACAACACGCCGAGCGACCGACGGGATGTATAATTTGATGGCTCTGATAAAAGTACCTATTATTTGCCACACTATAACGTCCGTGCGGGCTCTCGTCATCCACAGAGCTTTTCTGTTGACGGATTTAATTGGAAAATCCAATAATCACCTAAACTCTCGTTCCCGGATCATCGATCCACCGGAACTTATTGTGACTTGCACGAGCTTGAGCAAAACACTTCCGCACTGCGACCTACAGTGAGCGACAGAATTGTATCTAACGGAGGGTCCCGGAAATGGACAAAAGGGGCGGGGGCAAGGGTGACACTTGAACAATCAACCAATCAACCAGCGGAGCTCCGGAACAATCAACCAATCAACTAGGGGAGCTCCGGAACAATCAACCAATCAACTAGGGGAGCTCCGGAACAATCAACCAATCAACTCCGCTCCGACTGCTGGGGAGCTCCGGTGGTTGATTGGTTGATTGTTTAATTGTTTAAGTATTACCCCTGCCCCGCCCCTTTTGCACATTTCCGGGACCCTCCATTAGATTGAATTCTGTCGCTTACTGTACCTCATGATCAGTGTTTGTTGTTTATTAATGAAAGTTCTCTGAAAGTCCTCGTTGTATATACGAGCTCGGCGATTGCTTTTGTGAATTTGAAAGGTTCATGAATAATACTTTATGTTTATTGCCGGGACGATTTTGTCCCAGACAGTTGCAATTTACAGTTACCAGTCTACAATGTCGTCCAACATCACTAAAATGCCATATGCTGATGATTCGATAAAGAATCCGCTGGAAGGCGAAAATGGATTGAAGTACTTTTTCGTGATTTGTCTGGCACTGTTGAGTGTCTTTGGGACCTTCGGAAATTTACTGGTAAGGAAGGGACAGATTAATTCTTGACTTTCTGCTGTGATGAGTTACGACTTAATGAGTTACTACCTAAGTTTTTCCGTTAGGTTATAGGAACCGTCTGCGTAATGCCCGTTCTTCGGACAACAAACAACTACTTCATCATCAACCTCTCCGTTGCTGATTTCATGGTTACCACCATCTCGATGCCTTCCAATGTGCTCGGTAATTGCTCAGGACTTACGCTTGACTCACGCGAAATAGAGGTTGTGTCTTTTGGGTTGACCAGGTGCCTTGTTTGGACCGCAATTTTACACCACTCACTCAACCGCCTGCTGGAGTAAGTATCTGCCTGCTTGTTTGTCTGTCTGTCTGTCTGCCTGTCTGCCTGCTTGTCTGTCTGCCTGCCTGTCTGTCTGTCTGTCTGTCTGTCTGTCTGTCTGTTTGTCTGTTTGTAGAGCTGCAAAGCTGTCGTTTGATAGTCACTTTTTCTGTAATACCATAAGCCAATACATGGTCCCGCAAATGATCTGCAGTTACTGGGACGTTCTGCGCCATGGGATGCATCTCATCGTGCTGGAACATCGCAATGATTTCCGCGAACAGGTTGGAGATGCTCTTCCTGTTTTGTTTCTCACCATCAAAGGCACTAAGCCTAATTAATATTGTCCCCCAGATACATCCTAATTTGTCGTTATGACCTCTACGACAAGGTCTACACAAAGGCCAACACCATTGTTCTCTGCCTGGCCGTATGGCTCATCATCTACCTCGTGGACATGCCGACACACGCCGGATGGACGGACACGAGGTTCTCCAACAACTTCTTCGTCTGCACCTTCAACCACCTCCACATCTACACGTACTTCTACGCGGGCGTCGGCATTTCCATCCCACTCGGGGTCATCTTCCTCTGCTACCTGGGGATCTATCTCAAAGTGCACCGCTCCAGCTTGGTGCGCCGAATCATCCTCAACGACGGTCAGGTGACAAGTGCTGCCCACAATCCTCATAACTGCGCTTCATTAATAGAAGAACTATACTGCCGCGATTAAACCGGTCATTTTAGCCACGCCTCCGTCACACACGCCTCTCTGTCGAGTGAGCCACACACACGCGCCTCTGTGTCGAGTGAGCCACACTCACACACTCACACACACTCACATTCACACACAGGTCGAATGCGCTGACCGGTTGTGACACATCCGTGAATCTAAAAGTCAAAACACATGAACTGTTCAATTCGATGACTATTTCAACTGCCTTTCAGGTGAATGCAGCCGCGCGGAAGACGTCACTGCATCCACCGGAGCTGTTACTCCCCAAGCCGGACCGTCGGCAGAAGATCCTCACGATGAGCCGGATATTTCGCGCCAAACGCGCCAGTAACAAGATGTTCCGCGCCAACGTTCGCGTGGCTCGTGCGCTGTTCCGGGTCTTTCTCATCTTCCTGATCATGTGGACTCCCATGACGGTGGTGCTGCTGCTGCGCCTGGGGACCCGGATCCACGTGGCTTGGTATCTGCTGGCGCTGCTGCTGGCTCACGGTAACAGCTGCCTCAACTGCGTCATCTACGCCTTGGCATTGGATCATTTTCGCGAGGGCTACTGGAGGGTGCTGCAATTTTTGCGGTCCAAGCTGCTGACCTCGACGTCACTCAATACCATTAACTCTCAGCAGCCGTTGGAGCTGCTGGAGACGCCCCTGACTCCCAGCCGTGGTGATGCGATCAACTTTCCCATCTTGCTGCAATCCGTTGACCTTTAACGCGGAACGGCGCTACCACGTGGCAAAAAAGCTTGCGCTGACCGAATTAAGCACTTGACCTCGGAGGCTGTATGCAACAACGACGAACGAGTGTAATGGCTTAATTCGGTTAGCGCAAGGGTTTTGCCACGTGTGTATTACTAGTACCTCAAGCCTGTTCAGCTGTGCCGAGGTTACTTTTTGGTCACTGTTAGAGTTTTGGCAAGCCGTGTGGGACATCTGACTTCTTATTTTTTCCAAGGCGCCGTTTTCCGGTGTATTGAAAACAAAAATTATGCCAGAGAGTACCAAATATCATCATTCACTCATTTATGAATTTTGATACAATAATAACTGTAATAATCTTTGGAATAGCGTCAGAGTGAAATCTGAAAAGTTTGAAATTTTGATTTGCCCACACGGCACGCCAGAACACAAACAACGACCCACAAAGTAACCTCGACACAGCTGTAGAGTTGAAGTTTGTAGCGTTGTGCGCCGTGGTTATCCGGTTCTAATTCCAGGACGCCGAGGAATTACTGCCGCTGTCCAAGCTGTCGTTGGAAAGGCATCGCCAACAAACTAAAAGGCATCTGACCGAGGAAGCGGACAAGAAGCCACACCCCGTCTATTCGTTACCCTAATGACATGTCGCGTCATTCGAAATTATTTTTATATAAAACGAATTTTCTTATATTTTTTAGAGATTGTAAGAGACGTTTTGTGCAAAGACCAGTAGTATTGTTAATAAATTCATTTAGTCTATGCACAATATACGTTCACGACAAACAACAGAAGCTTCAGGATCGGAACACAAAATCGTGGGTAAACAGAAATTGCGCGAGTCGGTTATTAGGCTTGATGATTTAGTACTGTAGTGTCACGATTATAACGGTCAGTTCTTTCGGTATCAAAACGAGTACACACGTGGCAAAAAACCTCAGACCGACCGAAGTAAAGCCAATTTTTTTACCGGCGCGCAGCAAAATGGTGTGGTCGGAGTTAGAGCCAATATTGGCCGATGCGTGCAGCTGTTTTGCACATCGCTTGATTCATTGATTTAACACCAGGTGGCTAAAATAATTCGAAATCAGTCAATTAATCGATCAAGGAAAGACTGTGTGATCAGCTGTGCTAATAAACAGCTGCACGCATTTGCCAGAATGGCTCAAATTTCGACCACCCCATTCTGATTACTTGTTTAAATGATTTTTTCAGTAGCCTTTTCACTATTCTACTCTACAGTATAATTACAATTATTGAATTACCATACTATTATGGAGCGCCCTGCGTTCAAAAAGGTTTCGAGTTTACACACGATAAATTGCCAAGGAGAAATTATTTCCTCCCAGCTAATTTACTAAGGCGAAATGATTTCTTCCCCACTGAATTTGCTAAGCGTAATATATTAGACAAATGGCTACTTAGTTTTTCATTCCAGTTTTTTTGCTAAACCGAAATCGTTTCATCCCAGTTTTTTTTACTAAACCGAAATTAAATAATGAATTATTTATTTAATTTTCATCGGTTGTGGATTGCCTGTGGCTTTGTTATAGAGGCTTGTTGGGGCGGAGCTACGGGCTGAGGGTTCTAAACCTGGATTGGGGGCCGATGATTCTGATGATTCCGAACTTTGAATAATCTTCGTTTAGAACTGAACTTTCCCAAAAAATCTCTTCCTTTTGTTTCGGTTCCTTGGCCTCCTTAAAAACGCCGGCGAACCAGATTACGACTTGATTGTATTGATTTGCATCGTCAAGTATGTACAAGACTACATTGCCTTTACCCGCTGTCCGCAAATTGTTTGAGAGCATTTCGTAAATTTTATTTCTACGAATATACAGCTATACAGCTACTTGCAGGTTACTTGCAAACGTTTGACTTGACGTATCGTGAGCCGCCAGACTACACATCTTACAAAGTTTTAATTTCTTAAAGCAAAAACTGCCCAAAATCTGGTTACTTAACACAATGAAATAGACTGTACTCATGTTAGGCCTCCGTCCCTACTAGGACGGAAGAACCTGAACATACAAGCTATTAGACTGAGTAATAGGAGAAGAATAGTAGTAAGACTTTACTGGTAGAGGAGATTAGAGGGGAAAGGAAGGAACTGTTCTAGATTAGTGTAGAACACACGCTTATATAGTCAGGGATAAATAATAGTTCCTGAACTAATGCACTAGTTCCTGCCGACATGGCGGAATTATTTACGTCATAACAGCTGAGTAAGTACATTATAGAGTGTGAGGGTAGATAGGAATGGGTTAACTAGGTAGATAGACCATACTATTAGTAAGTATTGCGTAACTGTTGGGTACCACCCAACACTCATTTGGAAAATATATCTGACAATTAAGACGGAAATTCGGCACAGTGAAAACTGAAAACGGGTGGCAGACTGAATAAATCGAAGAAAACGACAAAAAATCAAAATTTCTGGGCAACGAAATGCGTAATGCGTATATCGAGTTGATTGATCGATCAGCGGGTTCGAAATTTCCACCAGTCAAAACAACGTGTAGTCTTGTTTGTCAAATCACACCAAATCAAACGTTTGCACGTAACCTGCAAGCAGCTGTAAAATGTCAAAAAGTGTGTAAACCTTAGATCTTTTTAGATTTACACACAATGCTTTAGTTTTACGCATTTTTTGTTAGGTTTGCACACTAAAAAAATCCCTGGATGAGAGTCATTATTCCTGAGAGTGATGAGACTGAAATTCGTTGGTACTCGGTTATGCGCGGAATGGCTCACCAAAATGGTCACTTTAACACGTGGCTATATTATAACCCTAACCGAGTTAGGCCATTTACCTCGGGCAGTGCATGGCTTTATGCAGGCATTGACGAGATAAATGGCTTAACTCGGTTAGCGCTACAATTTGGCTACAGGTGGAAATGGTTTGCCGTCTGTTACACATTATCGGCAGAATTGTTTCTCATTCTCAATTCACCAAACGAACTTCTAAGAACTTTGCTCCCCGGATTTACCCATTGTCTGTTCCCGCATACCTTTTTCCCGCCAGCTTCCAAATATTTTCGCTTTCTCTATCCTTTCGGAGTTTGTTTCGGACGGGGGTCTGCATTCGGGGACGCTAAATTCATGCCAAGACCCTCGGGCGTTTGTGGAATTTTCTGCAAAAAAAACTTTCCCTTCCAACTTTTCCTTCAAAATCCCGACTTAACTTTCCCCCGCACCGTTTCGTCATTGGCAACATTGCAACATCGAGAGATGTTTGGCATTTCATGAGCTGATTATTTCCAAGGTTTGAGCATGTTTCGAGGTATTTTTCGCCTATTTTTCGTTAGCTGGAATATCTTTCTTGCCGATTTTCCCCTTGCTTAATTTATCATCCGCGCCATTAATTTCGACTGATCTTCAAAATTTTGAATACAATCATTTGCGACGCCCATGATAAAAACAGCCCTTGAAATATTTCCGACTGGAAGAAGTGGTAACATCGTTGATGCGGGACGGGGACGTTTTTTAATCAATCGACCAATCAAGCGACTGCGCCAATCACATTGAAAATCTCTGTACTCAATAGGCCAATCAACCAATGGTAACGTCGTTGATGCGGGACGGGGACGTTTTTTAATCAATCGACCAATCAAGCGACTGCGCCAATCACATTGAAAATCGCTGTGCTCAATAGGCCAATCAACCGATAATAACGTCGTTGATGCGGGACGGGGACGTTTTTTAAGCAATCGATCAATCAAGCGACTGCGCCAATCACATTGAAAATCGCTGTGCTCAATAGGCCAATCAACCACTCGAAACGATGCATGATTTTTCAATCTTCACCGTCACGTTAGAATGTCTCTTGAAACCCGACCGATTAATTTCAGCGCATTATTTTCTCTGCCATGAAGTTAACTTTCTTCTTATTGCATTTCATTCAGCCTGAGAATCTGATTTTTCTTGCTAGATATTTCTAATTTGATTGATTGATTGATTGATTGATTGATTGATTGTTTGATTGATTGATTGGTTTAATTGATTGATTGATTTAATTCGTGTACGCATTTATTTATGCATTTACAGTAATTGTAATTTGTTTGCACATTTAATGGCCGCTGTTGTCGATTGCAGTGAAAATCTCGCCGGACACGACATCATCATGACCGCCCAGGAGGAGGTTCAGACCATTTCCAATAAGCTCGAGGCACTCGTGAAGGAGAACATCTCCGGTTCGGCGGAAGTGACAGAGTACTTGCATGCGCTCCAGAAGGCGCCCATCGATTTGACCATCCTCCAGAGCACAAATATCGGCCGGACTGTGAACAATCTGCGGAAAGAGACGAAGAATAAGGAGGTGGAAAGCATCTGTAAGAGTCTCGTCAAGTGCTGGAAGAGCCTCTTGACGCCCGATTCGGCCAACGGCGGTGGCGGTGTTGGCAGTGGCAGTGGCAGTACAGAACCCGAAAGGAAGAAGGCCAAGAAGGAAGATGGCGCGAACGACGATAATTATAAATGTTTGTATCTTTCTTATTTTTGTTCAATCTGTCTGCCTGTTCTCTCCATCGTTGAGGTTCTTTTTGTGTCGGCCTGAAGAGTTCCGTTGTCTATGTGCCTGTATCTGAATCTGCCGGGTTGTGGTCGAGGTTATTTGCCTGCCTGCCTGCCTCAGAGTTTCTCAGTCTGTTTGTCTGTCTATCTGTCTGTCTGTCTGTCTGTCTGTCTGTCTGTCTGTCTGTCTGTCTGTGGTCGAGGTCGTCTCTCTGTCATTCTGCCTTAGAGTTTTATTGTCTGACTTTTGAGTGTCGTCCGTCTGTCTGCGTCTTACTGTCTGTGGTCGAGGCCGTATTCTGCATGTCCTGAGGAATTATGTCAACCTGTCACTCCGTCTTCTTCGGGTCGACCTGTCAGACCGTGTAATCTTGCTGCCTTGGATTTTCTCTCACTACTTCTCGTTAGGTCCATACCTGCCTGCCTTTTGAATTCTTTTTGAATTTGTTTTTTTTATGTCTTTTGTTTGTTCTTCCAGTCATGCCTGTCTGGGGTTGAGCTATGTTTAAGCTGTCTGTTTGTCTTTTGATTGTTTTTGAGGTAGCCATTCTGTCTTTGAAGTCTGTCTGTCTGCCTTTGAGTTGGGGTGTCTGTTAGTTGGTTCTTGGAGTTACTCTGTCTGTCTTAACTATCTGCCTGTCTTTCCTTGAGATAGTCTGTCTGGCTGTTTTTGAGCTCGCTTAAGTTTGTCTCCTTTAAGTGGAATGACTGGTGTCTTGCTCTAGCTTCTCCAGCGACCAAGGAACGACTAGTCAGCGGCACCCTCTCACGCTCCTCCTCGTCCAGCAGCTTCTCCTCATCTCCCACACCTACCACACCGACGGCCAAATCCGTCCCGGTCAAAGTTCCCGCGCCCATCAGTGTCAAATCCACCACCGCCGGGAGTGGCTCCACCTCACAGCCTCAAACGAACGGCGATACTTCGACACGTGACGAGGTACGGATCCGCTCGCGGGAACTTCTGGAGAAGGCACTGCTGAAGGACACCCCGCCGGAGGGAGCGGGAGATGCGGGAACGATCGCGGCGGAAATTGAAACAGCCATTTTTAAGGAGTTCCGAAATACCGATGTCAAGTGAGTTGATTGGAGGTTTTATCGGTGGTTTTTTTTGCTTGATCTGCCTGTCATTCGGCAGTATGTCTTGGTTGTCAAGCCTATAACTCTTCGACGGCGACGGCGATGTTTACTGGTCTGTCTGTCTGATTGTCTGTCTGTCTGTCTGTCTGTCTCTCTGTCTGTCTGTCTGTCCATCTGTCTGTCCATCTGTCTGTCCATCTGTCTGTCTGTTTGCATGTCTGTTTGTATGTCTGTATGTATGTCTG
Source organism: Hypsibius dujardini (assembly GCA_001579985.1). Classification (NCBI taxonomy): domain Eukaryota; kingdom Metazoa; phylum Tardigrada; class Eutardigrada; order Parachela; family Hypsibiidae; genus Hypsibius; species Hypsibius dujardini. The sequence goes on from LRSR01012064.1 coordinate 10,349, forward strand.
ATTATCTATCTGTCTATCTATCTGTCTGTTTGTCTGTTTGTCTGTCTCTCTCTCTGTCTCTCTGTCTCTCTGTCTCTCTGTCTGTCTCTCTGTCTCTGTCTGGTGAGACCTGGTTGGCTGGCTGCTTCATTGTTATCCTCTCGCCACGCCTGACACTTCCCTGAATCCCAACAGCTCTTATCGTTCTTGTCTGTTGGACAACCCTTGCCTGTCTCCGCTGCTTGGCGATTGATTGTACCGCTTGCCTGGATCTGTCAATGACATCCACTCTCTCAGCGCAATCGCCATTTTTATGTTTTTACGACTGGGTCCTCTAGAGTATGTCTGTCTGAATTTTATCCTCATTAATCTGTCTGCTTCTTTGCGTATGTATGTTTGTCTGTCTGGGCAGCTGCTGTCTGTCTGTACTAGAATGTCTGGTGTCGTTTCTCTCCGAATTTGGTCCTGATTGATTTGGCCATCTGATGCCTGTCTGCAGTGAGCTGCCTTAGAGTCTTGTCTGACTGAATTCGATTTTCATTCATCTACCTGCCTTTGTGTGGGCTCATTTCCTGTCTGTTTTGTCTCTCTGTCTATATATGTACAGTATCTAGATGTATATCTGTGGACTCTGGTGTCTTTTTCTGTCTGTGCCTGTTTTCTTGTCTGCCTGTTTGTCTGACTCTGTTTTCTCTGTCTGAACAGATTCTACTAGCTCTATCTCTTCCCTCTCTCTGGCTGCCTTGCCTGTCTGTGTGTTAGACATCCTCCTGCCCTCAGCCAAAATTGTCAATCTGCTCATATAGGTACAAGAATCGCATTCGCAGCCGCATCATGTGCATCCAGGATTCGAAGAATCCGCGGCTGCGTGAGAACATCCTCCTCGGCGTCATTCCCAGCGAGCGCATCGCCGTGATGACCTCCGAGGAGATGGCCAGCAAGGAGATGAAGGAGCTGCGCGATCGACTGTCCAAGGAGGCGACGGAGGGCCGTCAAATGGCCACGACCGGCGGCACGGAGACAGATCTGTTTCAGTGCGGCAAGTGCCGGCAGAAAAAGTGCACCTACAACCAGGTGCAGACACGCTCAGCGGATGAGCCGATGACGACATTTGTCTACTGCACCAACTGCGGCAACCGATGGAAGTTCTGCTAAGCTAAAATGTCTGTGCGTGGGTTTCTTCGGTTTTCTTCTTGGTCTGCTGCTGCGCGGGGTCTGTTACGAGGAGATTGGATGCGATACATATGAGAACGTTTAAAATCAACTGCGACGTTGAGGCTGTCTGTCACACGTGGCAAAAACCTCAGGCCGACCGAATTAAAGCCAACTCTTTACCGGCGCCCAGCAAAAATGGGGTGGTCGGAGTTTGAGCCAATATTGGCCAATGCCTAAAGTTGTTTCTCACATTGCTTGATTCATTGATTTAACACCAGACCACTTTTACACCTTTAACACTTTTAAACACCTTTCAAGGAAAAATGGGAATCTTTAATTAATCACTTTGCCGATTGATTTCATTTTTTTCGTTTTATGTCAAATTCGAAATCACGCTATTTAAGCAACAAAATAGCTTGTCGATCGATAAATCAAGCGATAGCGCTTATGAGACGTTAATATCGGTGCTCAATCTATCAATCAAGCGATAGCGCTGATGAGACGTTAATATCGGTGTTCAATCTATCAATCAAGCGATAGCTGTGATGAGACGTTAATATCGGTGTTCAATCTATCAATCAATCGACGCCTTCCAGGCATCAGCTTGAGTGTTAGCCGTCGCGACATTTTCGTCCATTATCGTTCGCTCTGCGTGCCAACAAACAATTCTTCCCGTTTCTGAGAAGCTCAAATTGTTTTCTTCCTTTTCTGCGTGAAGTATCGGCATGAGAATTCGCAAACATTTTTTTGCAGAAATGCTGAAATGCTTTTTTATCACACGACTGGTCAGGGGAATTTGTTTGAGACGTCTTGAGAAAAAGAGCAAAACCTTCTCTCTGGAGGCAAAACAACACAACACGACGATAAAATTACTTCTCATCGCCGTAGCGTTCGGTTAAGGTCACCAATCTTTCGAAAGACTCCTTATAATCTTCCGCCTCCATGCCGCCGTCCAACAGCCTCGGATATTTGGCGAGATTCTGCTTCTGACACACTGTTGTCAGTTCCGTGAGAAGGTCCTTCACCTTGTCCGTCGAGTGGATTCCCGCCATCACCGGCAGCCTCTTCACGTCTGTAAGTACAACCAGAAACGTTGTGAAAGCCCTGTTGAACTGCAAGAACAGCTTCCAGACATACAGACATACAGGCAGACAGGCAGACATACAGACAAACAGACAGGCAGGCAGGCAGACAGCCAGACAAACAGGCAGGCAGACAGACATACAGGCAGGCAGGCAGGCAGGCAGGCAGGCAGGCAGGCAGACAGGCAGGCAGACAGACAGGCAGGCAGGCAGACAGACAGATAGACAGCGAGACCAACGGGCAGACAAGTGAGTCAAATAACAGACCATCAATCCTCGGGGTCTTCGATCCGATCACGTAACCGTTCTCGGAAATATTGTCCGAGAAAAACTGCGGATAAGGCACGGCCGTGTGGAGAGGGAATTCCGTTACCCGACCAATCCTGGAAAATGCAATAACAAACTTCCCGCAAACTGTCAAGTGCCGGCCGCATCTCATCATACAGATTGACTAGCCATCAGCCGCCGCAACTGAACTTCAATCATATCACATCAAGCCGTGGTATGATTAGTGATTATTTCACCACAGACTTACCCGAACGTATTGGGGCAGTATGAGGACATGAAGTTCTCAAAGAGCTGTGTGGCCGGCATACTGGCGACCTCATAACTCAGTCGATAAGACTGAATCTCCTCTGGCGTGCTGGAGAGAAAAGGGAGAGAAAAGGAAACAGCGATTAATGGGATTTAAATTGGCGCAAGAGTTGCACTCGCAGTGCTCATCACTTATCCACTTCGTCTCGGGAGACCGCCACGACCGAAAAAGAAACTGCCTCATTTGCCTGCGCGTAATCAGGAAAAAAAGGAAACGCAACAGCGAACGGCTGCTCATAGAAAACCCCTTTCAAAGGCGATCGTGATGAACTATCGTGAATGTTCGCGTTGAATGTGTACGCACATCCAACCACCCATGTTTGTTTCTTGTCCACAGCCCGTATTTTAGCGCCAGTTATCAAGACGATGTCTGTGCTTTGTTGTCCATGGAGTCATTATCTGTTGCCTGCTGTTTGTCTACCTGTCTGTCTGTATGTCTGCCTGCCTGTCTATCTGTCTGTCTGTCTGTCTGTCTGTCTGTCTGTCTGTCTGTCTGCCTGTCTGTCTGTCTGTCTGCCTGTCTGCCTGCCTGCCTATCCTACTCTCGGTCTGCCTGCATGTCTGCACATCCATCTGTATGAATGCCGATTTTTCCATCGCTCACCCTCCCGTTTCCCATGCCTCGCTGATTCGGTGAGCCACCACCTGCCCTTTATTACATGTTTATAAATAGACAAGTGTGTAGACAGTTCGGCTTATAATGTTTGCCCACATCTATCCCTCAATACATGCCCCTAATACCTCGTCGGATAGACCTACCATTGCCAGCGTTGTCGAGGAACGCCGCGCAGGCTCATCACTTGCGAGTAGCATCGATTCTGTGAATCGATCAAGGGTGTCTTCACATGCGGGGTGAGTGAGGTCACCGGAAGGTACTCGGCGTCGATCGCCTTGAGCGCGCTGAACAGGGAGTCGCTATCGCGCAACGGGAACGGCAACATCGTCGACATGGCAGCCACCTGAAACAAACAAACATGCAGACAGACATACAGCGTCTGAGACTGGGGGAAAATCAGCCAGTCAATGGTGGCGGTAGAAGGGTGAGAAAAAAGTGCCATAACGAGCGTCGCTTGTTTGCATTCATCCACCAGGATGTGTGGGAACCTCCACTGATAAACAGAAAAGCAGGCAGGCAGGCAGGCAGACAGACAGACAGGCAGACAGACCGGCAGCCAGGCAGGCAGGCAGACAGGCAGACAGACAGACGAACCGGCAGGCAGGCAGGCAGGCAGGCAGGCAGGCAGGCAGGCAGGCAGGCAGGCAAGCAGGCAGACGGACAGGCAGGCAAGCAGGCAGACGGACAGGCAGACGGACAGGCAGACGGGGAAGAAAGGCGGCAAATGAGATGCGAGTTGTGTGTCTGGTGTGGAGAATTACGTTCGTTGTACCTTGCGGTGATGAACGGTAATTGCATCAACCACGTCGCGGAGATGGACGAAATCCGGGGATGACAGGCGATTGACCAGACTAAACGAATCAACGGCGCCCGCCAGGATGGCACTTGTGTGGTAGGGAATTTGCTGAAAAGGGAAAGGAGAAAATGCATACAAGTGTCAATAAACTCCCGTCATCATCGTGCGGAGGAGACATAATAAAAAAGCGCAGCATGCATTTCTTGAGAAAGCCAATAAAACAGACGGCCGATCGATAATGTATTGAGGATTACAGGCAATCAACACATC
>LRSR01012065.1:0-17180 GCA_001579985.1 Hypsibius dujardini
GTAAATTGTAAACAACACTCATTCAATTTACACTTGTGGCGCCCTCTGCCACCACACCGATTCAACCCATGTGGCGATTCAACCCATAGCGTTTGCCTGGTACCCAACCCCACAGTGGCATTTTGTATTGCTTAAGAACAAAATGCAACAATTCACCCTACATCACTGCATTGGACTAAAACTCGGATGTGTTTTAGGTCTGAATCGTTATCACAACTCCCACTAATGATCTCCTGGCCCTACGTGACACTGCAGCACATTCCGGAAGCCGAATGGGGGAGGATCTTTCTTGCGTATGGTAGGGCAACACACCTGATGACACTCATTTAGGATCCATCTATGTCATTGAAAACATGAAAACAGCTGCTTGTTAACTCACTATTTTCTTTGTAGATAACATGTGCAATCGGAATTAAAATGAATGCCGCCACCAAACATCCACTGCCACTTCCGCCTCCCTACAAGCAAATGTGGATTAAGGTGCGGAAGGTGATCGACACGTTTCATCTCGGAAACCACAAGAACCATGAGAACCACAAGAACCACAAGAACCATGAGAACCATGAGTGCAAGGAGATGTATAACCCATCGCAGATAAAGGAGGAGAATTCTCACCTCCTGACAGTCAACACACAATCGGCCGAGATCACGAAAGCTTTTAGATCGCCCTAATGGATTTACCCTACATCCCAACACTGTAAAAACATCGTTTTCTGGAAAACGTTTGATTCCAAGATTTTTGACACCCGCCCACTTCAAATTCAATTTTGAATCGATTGACATCAGCAGAATCGTTTTGGGATGCCAGGGGGCGGAACGACCACCCCGAAATCACGACCAGCGAGTTCGGTCGCTGATGGGTCGGTCCTCGAACGTGGGATTACTTGCGATCGGGCTGGTCCAAACCCTCGGTAAGGTACGGGTAGGCAAGGTACGGGACGATATTGTTTGTACGTCCTAGCTCTCTCCCGCGCAGCAGACTCTCATCGTTATTGATCCTGCTTTTGCAGCCGGTCAAGCATCATTTATAACCTTATAACCAATCTGGAACGGGTTCGTAATATGGCAAGATATGGCTGAGGGATGAACTTTTGTTTCCTTCAACTCCTCGCGTCACGAAGTCCCGAATGTACTTATCCGTCCGTACCGACGCTGCGCAATCTGCCTATGTATTCTCAGGTAAACGGATGAAGGCGGCATCGCATGCCTGATATCATTGGATTCTGGTGGGCGACCCTCAAAGTAACCGCGGCACAGCTGTAGCTAGTATGCGGTATAATCAAGCGTCCTTTGCGATATGATAACACCGTCAACGTGATGACCTGTTTATTGAACGCGACGCAAACATGTTCTTGTGTTGTGGGCTTTCACTGTGGAATATATACTGCAAGACATTTCTTTCGCCCTCCGCCTCTAGCACGTACACAGTAATTTAATTAACCAATTTATACATAGTACGGCTTGATTCATCGTCCGCCATCGGTCAGAGGCAGAACCGATATATTGGAGCGAACGGACGCGCGATGGGACGCGGTCAGGCTTTTACCGATCACCGTGAGACCGAGGTGGTGAAGACCGCAACTCGGACCACCGTCAAGCCGTTATCTTCCAGCCGAGAAACCGGGTGGATGTGGCAGGCTCGCTACCTTCCGTTGATCATTCTCACCGTCTTATTCGCCGGAGTATTAGCCGCCCTCATCGGAATATCCGTTCTCTTGGCGCAGACAACGGCGAAGCTGAACACGTGTAATGCTGCCCGACCGCAAGGGGTAACAGCTGCACCAACAGTCACGGTGGGACCGACGGGACCACCCGTTGAACCGGAGGAGAAGCTGATCTACCGCCTCTCCGAGGCTAACGAGGGTATTCTACCGACCCACTATGATCTGATCCTCCAGATTCACGTACCGGTTACATCGGCTGCAGATGAGCCAATACCGGTTGCGGACCGCTTCACTACCAAGGGCAGTAGTGTAGCCATCACGCTGAGGACAACGAAAGCGAACGTCACGACGATCACGCTGCACGCACGTCATGACGTACCTGAAGGCTCCCAAAGTGGCCATCTACAGAAGTTCAAAGAAGGCGCTGTAACGGTAACAGAGAAACCGATCTCCACGAAGTCGAAAACAATTCCGGTCACGTCGGTGGAGTACTTGAAAGCCGACATTATCGTGATACACCTCGGGGAGGCGTTGACCGCCACGACGGAGAATATTACTGTGGAGTATAGTTTGAAGTTCGAATTTGAGGGTTTTATCGGTGACGACAACGAGGGATTATATCGTAGTCAGTACAAAAAAGGTTCAGATACGAAGTGAGTAATTACTACTGGTACCTTGGCACAAACACTCCCATCAATGTTTTCGCACTGACGAGCTCGGTTTCTTGGCAGATACCTCGTGACGTCCCATTTCCAGGCGTACAAAGCCCGTCGCGCATTTCCCTGCTTCGATGAACCGGGGATCCGGAGTACCTTCACAACGACGCTGAGATATCCGGCAACATTCCTTATGACTCGCACTAACACCGCGGAAGTGCGTCCTGCTCAAAACTGGGTTGCGCCTAATGGGACTGTACTATGGAAGGAGTCTGTATTCGAACGTACAAAGCCGATGCCCGTGTATCTGAACGCGTTCTTAGTCAGTAGTGCAGACGATTTCAAGGCAAACACTGTTGAATCCGACCTAAATACTCCGCCGCTTCCGGTAGGTCATAGATACAACCACAAATCATCTATTGTGCCAGTTAATCCCTAAGTGTCTGTGTCTGTGTCTGTGTCTGTGTCTGTGTCTGTGTCTGTGTCTGTGTCTGTGTCTGTGTCTGTGTCTGTGCCTTGTATCGGTGTCTGTGTTTGCATCTGTGCCCGCGTCTAGATTTGTGCCTATTGCTGAGTCAGTGTCGGCATCTTATTGTCGGTGTCTGTAACTGTTCCCCAGTCCCTGCCGCACTCAAAATCGTTCTTACTAGCTTTCCTTCATATATTATGCATAAACAGTATTGTACCGCTTCAGATAAGTGTCATCGGTAACGCGGACATTATAGCACATGGTGCCTACGCGCTGGCCCAGAGCCAAGCTATAATGAAAGAGCTGGCTAAAGTTTACCGGGAGCCATACGACTGGCCGAAGCTAGGTATGTTAAGTTAAGACAAATTGTTCTTAAACTTCAGGAGAGCCACGGTAATTCGCAGGATCCCGTTTGGATTTACGGTAAAGCTGACCGTTTTATCATTTTGTATTATTATTCAGACATGGTTGGTGTACCCGACTACAACGCCGGTGCCACCGAAAACTGGGGCTTGGTAGTGTACCGCGAATCCAGCCTGATGTATGAACCGGGAGTTTCGACCGCCGATCAGAAACGGGGCGTGTCCGCAATCGTCAGCCACGAACTTAGTCACATGATTTTTGGCAACCTCCTGACGACCGAGTGGTGGGGGGACGTGTGGCTCAACGAGGGCTTTGCCAGCTACATCGAGTACCGGCTGATGGAGGCAGCTAACCCAAATTGGGGCACGGCAAGCAATTTCTCCATTTTCTGACGCGGATGTCGGGTCTGAAGATAAAATTTAAAAAAATTGGTCGGTTTCTGTAGAAATACCTCTTCACATATTGGACGACGAAGCGAGCCCTCGAGTCGGATTCACAGCCCACAACCCACGCCCTGCACAATCCCGCGGTGCAGACACCCGCTCAGATTGACGCCATGTTCGACGTGATTTCCTATGAGAAAGGCGCTGCCGTTCTGCACATGATGAGCGGCGTGATGAGGGAGCCCGTCTTCACCGCCGCTTTGGTACGGTACATTGACCGGATGAAAGGCACAGGTAGCGTCAAGTACGAGGACCTTCTGGCTGAGCTGGACAACGTGGTCGCGCCTGCCGAGTCGTCGTTCGACCTTACAACTCATATGAAGAACTGGATATTAAAAGCGGGATATCCCGTTCTGACCCTCACCCGGTCGGCTGCCAATCCGGGCGCCTTGTCCTTCAAACAAACTAAATTCACCCTGCCGATTGGAGCGAACGACACCTCGATCGCCCCCGACGCGACGGTATGGGATATACCCTTCACCTTGATTAACGGAGGTGTCCTTGGAGCAGATGCGGTGTCCGCAGCGGCGGAAAGGACCTGCTGGCTAACCGCTCGGTCTGCGGGTAAATATGAAAACCCGAAAACCCGAAAACCCGAAAGAAAGCGGGAAATCTTTCTCTTCATGTCGCTTCTTCTCAAGCGTGACTGAGGGTGATTTAGTATTGTTATTGGGTTGGTAGAAACGCTGCCGGATGAATGTTCGACCGTAACAGATGCGCTCGCCAGCGATGACAGTTATCTCTTCGCGAACGTCCAGCAGAACGGATTCTATCGGGTCAACTACGATCGGGATAATTGGGACAAAATAATCTCAGCGTTATCGAAAATTGACTTGGTAAGCATGCAGTCAGTGGCGCGCCGAGCTTTGCTTTAAGGGGGGGTGTTTTTTATTGTATTCGAAATATTTCCGATAGAACGTAAAGGGGAGAGTATTGCATGACAATTCTCAATTATAGTGTTTTTCTCTAATGGGGGGACCCTTGGGGCACTTTTGTTACTTTCGAGGGGGGGGGGGTTTTAAACCAACAAAACACCCCCCCCCTCGGCGCGCCACTGCATGCAGTAGAGCTTTTCAACACAACAAAACTCAGTGGCGCGTCTACACGCGCCTTCCTCGGGCCTAAAGCTTTACATTGTAGGCAGAAGCAATTCCCGTTAATAATAATAATCCCGAATATAATAATAATCCCGAATATAATTCACGAAACTCAACCTTCAGATCGAATTCAGCTTTTCCTTGTTAGATTCAAATTCTTTTTAGAATTTCATTTGGAATCGATGGGCCAAATAGTTTTCAAGTTTTAGGAGTCCGAGCTATTAGCTGTGGGTTAATTCTCGAAAAGGATACTCGCAATCTTTGTCCTTCTCGAAAAGTTCACGTAGCTTCGTTCCTTTATCTGGGAAACCTATTTCGCGGATTTTGTTCAATTCCCATTTCAACTCAGGATGGGAAAGTTTAGGTCTAATGGGTTCTTCTCCTCGTATAGCGCAAAAAAAGGTCGCAATGCCAAGTCGGGTAACCTACTGTACTGTCTCGACCAATTGGTGCTGCTTTTTAGACCCGCCCGTATATTATGACTGCGTACACTGTCCTTCACCGCAGTCATAATATACGGGTGGGTCTAAAAATCAACACCAATTGGTCGTGACAGTACAGTAGTTTACCCGCCTGGGCATGCTCTACCGAAGATCAAGTAGTGCAGACTCTCGGGTTTGTGCATTGCGCATTTCTGTTATTAGTACACATGCGCAATGCACTTGGCGCTTTAGTGCGCAAGACAGTATTGTGTTTTCGCGTTAGACAGGGACAGTCGTACTGGAGTGGAACGTGTGCACGGCTGGGTGGACCGTAGACACAGCACAAGCGTCGCGTGGCCGATTAAACGTTCCACAGCTCGTACGCTGTCCCTGTCTGACGCGACAGTAGAGTACAGTCTCTCATGGAGTAATTGACCGCCGCACTTGAATTTTTTCCGTCTAGGGGGCTGACGCCGCTGATTTCACAATCCTTCACGATCCCATCAGCCGTGGTCAACTCATTGACGACGCTTTCAACCTGGCAAAGTGAGTGTTCACAGCATCTGTGTTATCATTGGCTGAAATTTATCCTGTCCGTTGACAGGATGTTTCAGGGTACGATTTATTTTCGGCTGGCTGATTGAAATCAAAAAACCAACCAAACAATCCCAGCAGTTTATGCTCTGAGCATGAAAAGCCCCGAATTTGTGAACAAATCAACGGAAATTTATTAAAAAGAAAACGCCTCGTAATCAATCAATCAATCAATCAATCAATCAATCAATCAAACATTCAGCCAATATTTTGTCGCACTTGCCTCGCTCGATAAAGCTTCTTACATTCAAACAGTCATCCTCATAAGCATTATGGAGGTGAAATCAATACTTTTGATAAATACTCGGTTCTGAAAAGGCGAGAAAGCAAAACAAAAGTGAGTTATTCAAGTCGCACCAGACGCCCGATCAAGTCTAATCAACTAATCAACTGATCAATTAATCAATTAATCAACTAATCAACTAATCAACTAATCAACTGATCAACTAATCAACTAATCAATCAACTGTCATGATCGCGTATGACATACGCTCGAAAGCTTGTGGACCGAAAACCGCTTCCATCTATTTTCCCCTCCAATAGTGCGATCGAAACATGAATAATCATTTTAAATCTGGAAAAGTTAGGTTTGGTTGAAAAAGAAATCTTGGCGTCAAAAATCCACAAGGCACAAGCAATATAAGATCAGAGTTTGGTTGAGTGCAAGACAGCGCACCATCAAATGTGCTTGGTGGAAAACCTAAAAAACTCCTCCGGAGCAGTTTCTTTTGCCAGCTGATTGAAATCGTTGTCAATCAATCAAAACAATTCCGCTGGAAATTTCAACCAGCCAGCCCAAAAGAAATCGTACAGTCAAAGTCCTGAGATTCGAACGGCGTCACAGTGTCGTTTCTACTTTACTGTCTCAAACTCCGAACTTGCAACGGCTGGCTCCGAGCAAACGGTTCGATAGAAATGAACTCACGTGACCGTGCGAATCTCCGGACTTTGACTGTACCCTGAAACATCCTGTTATTCCAATGATTATCATAGGATTGGCTTGACTCCGAGCGCAGACATCACTAAACCGGGCGACTACAGTATCCCAATGCATCTGGTTGACGGTTACATCACCACCGAGACCAAGTACGGACCACTGGCATCGGCGCTGGACAACATCCGTTACCTGGAACAAATGCTGCGCGGTCCCACGACTTATCCACCGTTTTCAGCGTACATGACTCGACTAATGACCCCTTTATATGAGTCCGCTTCACCTTGGGACAATGCCTGGACTGATGCGGCCGAGCCCAATGCCACACCCAATTCCGAGGAGACCTACGACAGTGTGATGTTTAACAATCTGATCATTGAAACAGCGTGCTTCTACGAGGTTGACGGTTGCCTGAAAGAGGCGGTCAGACGATTTTCTGCCTGGCTCAACCTTGGTCCCGATCAAGCATTTGCACCCGGGTACGTGTCAGGTACTGTCGAGACATCCAGACAGACAGGAGGAGTAGAGGACCGGAGTTCTACAATTATAAAGATCATCAGATTGGGAAAAAAAATTTAAATATTTATGTCTGTGTCTTAATATACACAGGTGTATCATGTGTCTGTGTCTCAGTCTGTGTCTGTGTCTGTGTCTGTGTCTGTGTCTGTGTCTGTGTCTGTGTCTGTGTCTGTGTCTGTGTCTGTGTCTAAATATACAAAGGTGTATGTATTATGTGTCTGTGTCTGTGTCTGTGTCGGTGCCTGTGTTTTTTTTACAAAATATTTTTTTTCTATTTCTTTTTATAAAATAAGTCTTGTGTGTTCATTCTCACAGGAATTCATCGGCGCCGCTCAACATTATTCAAACTAAAAGTTTGGCCTTGTGTTACGGAATGCGATCGGGCTCGTCGGCCCAGTGGAATGACATGAAGACTCTTCTGATCAACTCGACCATAACGAACAGCAACAAACTCGCCCTCCTTCGCGGCATGGCCTGTTCCGACGACGATAGCCGAATTGAAGAGTACGTTTTTATCGACGCAAACTTTCTCACAGACTAAATCTGTAAGTGAAATTGCCGACGTTATTACAGGCTCCTGGAGCTCAGTGCAGACGGCATCACCATCCGGGCTCAGGATGTCGGTTCTGCGTTCAGCTATATCGCACGCTTTCCCAAGGGACACGCCTTGGCCTGGAATTATCTGCAGAAGAACTGGAAGACCTTGGCCAGGAGGCAAGGAACGCTTCATCGTGCCTTTCCGGAATAAATTTAAAGCCACCTTCTCTGTCCACAGGTCAAGCATCATCGCCGATATCGGTGGCAGTCTGAAGAGTAACTGGCAGTTAGCGCAGGTATTTCTATGGGACCTAGACAGTACGAGGAGAAGCCTCTATTTCGGCTCACCCTCCACTAATTCGATAAATCGGCTCACTCATGGATTTCTCTTTGATAACAGGTGCTTGATTGGTTGATTTTTAGAAGTATTATATTATATTACGATATAGTACAGAAAATCAAACAATCAAGCACCGAAATCAAAGAGAAAGCCATGAGTGAGCCGAAATACAGATTTCACCTCATACTTATCGACATAACGTGTAGAGCTGTCGACAATGCCTGATGGGAATTGAATTATTTTTCAAACAGCTGCGGGAATTATATGAAGTTGCCTTAGACGGAAAGGAGCCGAGGGATGTTCCGGAAGCAGCGGCGTTTGAGCGCGCCATTGCGAGAGTTGAAACGAACATTCTGTGGACATCGAAATATGCCGCGCAGGTCGCCAGCCTTGTAAAGACCCTAAGGCAGCCCAATCCCTGACCAGCACCATAGTATTTACAAATGCTGATCTTTTAAGACCGATAATAATGGTTTAAGACAATTGATTATTTCGTTTAATGTACAAACGCAGTTCCGTTGGTGATTTTTTTGCGGTGCAGACAGTTGAACAAAATGGAACGCTTCCATATCTTCTTCAAGGGTCGGATACATGTAATGCCGAATATAATTTCGGACCAATCGACACACAATGCTGCTGCACATTTATGGAGTAGTTATTTGGCCATCACACCAGGTTATTCCCATTGGATTCTAGACATGACATTTGGAGTTGTTCCGTGTTGACCCTATGTGCACTGCGCACCGCGCACTGCGCACTGTATGTGTTTACGGGAACGAGCATTGAATCGAGGTCACTCCAAGGAAGGGAGTCAGGATTTCTGCAATGAAATGCATTTTCCTTCTCCCATTTCATATGGGCTTTTACAGAGCAGGAGCGGGGCCTAGGCATGGTCTACCGAAGATCCAGTGGCGCGGACTTTCGGGTTCGTGCATTGCGCATTTCGGTTATTAGCACACATGCGCAACGCACTGAGCGCTTTAATGCGCAGACCAAGCTGCACACACAGACCCTTTCCCCTGAGGAAAAAGTTTTCCACGTCTCTTGTACTCTTGTATACATCGCACTTTTTCTTCGCTGAACGCTGATTTATAAATGTCGTCGTTTGAAGAAAAATTTGGCAATCTTGTCAACAAAACCGTCAGCAGTGTCGAAGGTCTCGTCAACCAAACCGCCGACAATGTTTCCGAATTCTTGAAAGGTATTTCTTGAAAGGTTTATTAAGTGAAAACCATTACCCGCTTCGATTGATTGATGAATTTTTGCTTGCTCAAGGCTCATCTAGTAAAAGTAATCAATCAACCGACAAGATCGGTGGTAAAATGGGCTCCTCCACGTCGAAAATGTCCCATTCCACAACAACCTCCTCCTCCTCTTCTGCTGCGCCCACAACTGCCAAACGTCTCATCCCCTTGTTTTCCGTTGCCTATGGCGTGAATAATGCTGGGAAAACCGTCCTCTACCCCATTGATGTGTCGAGGGATTTTGCGGGCACAAATCCAGATGAAATTTCAGTGGGCCACCTTCAGAGTCACCTCGCTGGTTTGACCTCCGTTCCCGTGGAACACCAGGCGCTCCTCCACAAGGGCGCACATTTGCAGAGCGATACGACGCTGGTTAGCCTGAAAATTCGGGAGGGAGCGAAGATGATGATGCTGGGAAGGGTGCCTCCAGATCCTGATCAGGTGAGGATGGTGATGCGGATTCTTTGTTTTTTTCTTCTTCTTCATTACGACACAAAACTGGAAGGAGGTTGGTGTGAACTGGGTGTCGAGAAGAAATGAAGTCGGGAACTCCTGTGGTTGGATAGAGTCATGGGGATGCCAGGAAAATCAGAGGAGAAAGGCCAGGGCTAATTTTGTACTTTGCAAGTTATCAATCAATCGCTGATTCGTCCCATTTCGTTGATTGATTGGTGTGGCATATTATGGATTCACTAACGAATGATTGATTGATTGAATGATTGATTGACTGATTGACTCGTTTGTTTTATTAGTAGTTTTCTGTTTTGTCATTTAAATGCTTGGAATTATTAGTGTATTATAAGGATTAGTTTTGGGGTCCCTATTCATTACTGTTAAGGTAATTCGCTTATTTCGTTGGGTAATAGTGAGCTGATGTGAATCTTTTACGGGACAGTAAACTTCTTCCTCTCATTCTCAGTTTTTTTATCTCTCCACCGATTGTGTCATTCATTGCTCTATGTATTCGCACTGCTCAACGCAGGGTGAGCTAGAACAGTAGGAGTTGCGTGATCTCTTGCTTGATGTGAGTTGAATTAATGGGGAGTTTTTTCAAGCGGTTAAAAGTATATTCTGGCGTGGTTTGCTTTTGCAGAAATACAAGAAGGCCCTGTCCGCCCTAGATGATGAGATCTCTGTAGTATCGATTCGCGTGACGGAGATGGAGATGCAGTTGGAAGCCAACGGTCAGGTCCCGGACACGCGGAAAACCCTCCACAAGCATTTCCAACTCGCCAACGAAAACTACCTACGGATTCTCATGAAAGTGGACGCCGTGGAGATTCCATCGGACCGCACGGAAGCGCGTCAGAGTAGAAAAGCCTTGGTGGTCAAACTGCACGGGCAAATGGAGGCGGTGGATAAGCTGGTGTTGAAGTGCGCACCGGAAACGACGCAGGCCGCCGCGACGGCGACTTCCTCTGAGCAGCAGACGTCCTCTGAGCAGCAGACGTCCTCTGACCAGCAGACGTCCTCTGTCCATCAGACTCCTGAGCAGCAGACTTCCTCTGACCAGCAGACTGTCTACAGTGACTCCCGATGAGGTTTGCCCCACGAGGAAGACGCTTGGGTGGTGGATTCGTTTGAGCATTAGACGATCAGTGTGAATTTTTTTAATTGCTCTTACTACTTCTTGATTGTGAACCGAAAGAAAGTTTCGGCTGCCATTGACACACACACACACAGCACAAATTACAACCGTAATGTTGATAGAAAACCATTTCGACCAGCAGATTCCTTCCCTTCTTTTACCTCATTTTAAAAATCGAAAGTGCTGTGCAAAAAAATGGGAGTCTCAGTAAGTACATGAACCAGTGAGAGCTGCAGTGAAACGTAAAAGTTGAGGCATAGGTGGCGCCACTTATTGAATTCAACGGTTTTGAGGTTCCGAGCTTTAATCGATTTCTGCTTTTGCTTCCTCTTGTCTATTGGGCCATCGTCATGCTCTGCCAGACGGGTGAGTTGCTGCCGTTCATCCCGCCAGGAACCGGCCCGATACCGCTGTTGCCGCCGGGATGGAGGGGTAAAGTGTCAAAAGCAGGATGCCCGTAGCCGTCCGGTGTCAAGGAGTTTAGCGTCCGTTCTGGAGTTGAACTCTGTGACAGCATCTCCTGCCGAAAGTGGCCATCCATGCCGGGGTGATTGATGTTTCCTGCAGAAATCACGACAATTAGCATTCACACATACTGTAGACATGTACTACAGCACAGCCCTACATCACGCCCAGGCATGCATAGTACTGTGGAAGCAAAACGGGAAGAGGGATTTAAAACCAATCATTAACGTGGTTTTTTTTCGTACAAAAAATTTAGTGCAATCTTCTTAATTTTCGTGCTTAGAGAAGGTATACTTTCATCTGCGAAATAATGGCCAACTACTGTTTTTTAGACATCCCAAATATGTAGGGCGGTAACCTTCCTTGGTGGACTAGAGGAAACATTTGAGATGGAAAATTATGAGGACCGGAAATGGATTTGATTGATTGATTTACCGGGCATGCCGTGAGCGTTGGGGGACATTTCGTTGAAATGCGCCTGCATGGCGGCTGCTTCCGCCGCGTTCTGCGGCGGTCGATAGTGGGCGAATTCAAAAATACCCGGAGGATGTCCGAGTGGCCCGGCATGTGGGCCGCCGTGGGGAGAAACCTGTCCGGGAAAGAAGTCCATGCCGTGATTGCCGGGACCATCTGCAGCCAAATTGGACACATTATTATAACGGCGCGCTCAACAACTTCGCCCAACACTGCAGTTTTCACATTTGTCTAGTACTTGCACAGTAAAAAACTGAAACAGTAATACTTTATACTAGTAAGTTATACTAGTAATACATTTTTTGTTCGTCACTTCAAGCCTCAATTTCACTACAAGAAGAAGTTCTCTTTGTATTTACACAAACCAACTGGTAAGTATTCAAATCGCAACAGTTCGTAAAACCGGCTGTGCAATGTGCAGTGTGCAATCTGGCCAAGCAAACATGGTCGTGTGGCCAGGAATTATATGCTCCCGTGTAAAGAATGTCCATTGCGGCTGTTTGAAAGTTGAGTTTACATTTTACGGCCTGAACAAACGCCGCTCTCCTCTTCTCCTCCTCTCCTCTTTTCCTCTTCTCCTTTTCTCCTCTTCTCCTTTTCTCCTGTTCTCCTCTTCCACTGTCGACTGCAGTGGTGTTTGGAGTTGCTGCCGGCCAGTGTCTAGTTTGACGATGGCTGCTTCTGTTTGTTCGGACTTATTGACAACTGGTGTGTATTATCTACAGATCGAATTACCCCCTTTGCCTGGACAGACAAATACAGTTCAGTGGTTTTGCGCTGCTGTAAATATACATTTATCCCACCTCATCTAAATCAGCAATTTGGCCTCAGGACCGTCAGAAGTTGTCCGCGCGTTCTTAACTAACTAGCTCAGAGCTGTAGACCATGAATCTGGTAGAACCTCAGATGCGACAGACAACACACACACATATAGACAGACAAGCGGATAGACAAGCAGACATACAAACGGACATACAGACAGACAGGCAGACAGACAGACAGACAGACAGACAGACAGACAGACAGACAGGCAGGCAGGCAGGCAGGCAGGCAGCCATGCAGGCATGCAGACAGGCAGACAGGCAGACAGACAGGTAGACAGATAAAGAAAAAGAAAAAGGGCATCCGCCTCGCAGAGCAGGCAGCGTCCAGGCAGATAGATGGGCAGACTGGCATTCAGAGTTTCAGACAAGGCACTCGTGTCCAAATTTTGCTGACGGGATGAAAAATATTTTTGCTACATAGGAAGACCGCTGACTGTTCTGGGTGAGTTGCAGCTGAAAAAGTGACATGTGGAGGCGACATTTACATGCAGGGGGATAAGCAATAGGCATGACGTGGGGGGAACGGAGAGGGAAACCGCTGCCCCATTATAAATGTCAATGAGTTGCGCGACATGCTAACGTGAGCACTGCATGCATAATATTGCGTCGTTAGAGGAAACACAAACTGAATATGACGGAGCTGGGAAGCGACAGATTCGGGAAATATCCATATCTTTATGATGGCATCTTCCCATTATTGCACCCTCCGCCCGATCCTGCTTGTTTATTGCGCATTTAGAAAACAGCACAACTGCGACGCCAGCGAGATGCATCTGTAATCCCGTGCTGGGAGTGATGTTACTGCAGAAACGGCGCCAGACATTGCTGACCAGATAAGCTAGTTTACTTAAACCACTTAAAATTGTGCTTCAAAATCGATCTGTGGTTCTTGAATTGATTTTAAAAATCCTCCAAAAACTACCCCGCAGTCCACTATATAACCCTCCCCATGCAATATCTACCTGTTTGCATGTTTCTCTGTCTGGATGTCTGTCTACCTACTCTCTGTCTGTCTGTCTGTCTGTCTACCTGCCTTCTTTTTTGTCTATCTGTCTGCCTGCCTGCCTGTCTGTCTGCCTGCCTGCCTGTCTGTCTGCCTGCCTTCTTTTTTGTCTGTCTGTTTATTGTCTGTCTGTACCTGCCGTTGTGGGTCTTGGATATATACCAAATTAACATAGGTTACGGAAAGCTTCGCTCAGCTAACAACTTGTCTGCTGACCTGACACGGGCACCAAACAATGCCCCCTACGTCCGAGTAATGTAAAAGGGGGCGGTTTCGGCTTTGTATTGCCGGCCCTGTATGTAGCCACCCTCTTTTTGATGAGACCGCTATTTACCACACTTGTGACCTGACTCCTCGAGTTGCGAGTTGTAATTTTCAAATAGTTGCGTCAAGGCGTAATTGCCGCGTATCTCTATTCCGGTCATACATTTACGATCGAGCGGACCAACGACACTGCCAGCAATTCGACCGGTGACCAAACACGAATGCGAAGCGACGAAACCACACACAGAAAGGAAGGGAGGGTTTTATTTTAGCTTCTTCGCTTTTGGACACCCATCAATTTCGGAGAACTGGTTGGTTAAAGCCGCCGCGGTGGTCCTTCTCTTCTCTTTTGCCTTTTCAGGCAACGACGTTGTGAGGCATGCCTTCGGACCTTTGTCCAAACGTCCTGGGAAAATGACGCAAGGACAAAAACAATTTCACACAAGACTTACGCCTCCTAGGAAAGTTTTAAAACGCCTCCTGCGGAGAGATGGCATAGTGGCAGTTTGGTGAATGGACACTTGTCTGGTACAAAGGCAAGAGTGATCCTTGAAAGTGACAATTGCAAAAGCGGGTAACGTTATAGGTAGGCCGGGACATGGACAAGCCACTAAGACTCTGTTCAGACAACTTCGATAAGATTTCCGAACATTAGCAGATAACCGGGTGAAACGGACGACGGCCGGTATGACCAGTTTGAACCAGAGAAAGGGAAAAAGCTAGTCAGGCAGACAGAACCGCAAACGGATGATTTGACAGTACAAACAGAAACGTAGGTGGGCGGCCAAGACAAGTATACGGAACGGCAGACAGACAGACAGGCAGGCAGGCAGGCAGGCAGACAGACAGACAGACAGGCAGGCAGGACAGACAGACAGACAGACAGACAGACAGACAGGCAGACAGGCAGGCAGGCAGGCAGGCAGGCAGGCAGGCAGGCAGGCAGGCAGGCAGGCAGACAGACAGGCAGACAGACAGACAGACCGACAGACAAGATGCGAGGGTCCCGTTTAGGTCATACAGCACAACGACTCCCGTACATAACATGACCGTACTCACACATAAAACCCCTCATGACCTCTCTTCATTGTCTTCCATCACGCCGTCCACATGTCACCTCATCTGAATCCCCTGGTATAAACTTGGTTTGTTCTGCCCAAAACAAACTTCCCCTCCTTTGCTGACACAAGTGGTCCCAAGTCAACCCAGGGCGCGGACATCCAGCGGCAAAAGAAGCCCACCAAAAATAATCCCTTTTGTTCGAGCATCCGATTCTCTTTCGACTTTTCCCAATGGGATTGGGGGCGCGCTGAATTTTGCCATGTGCGGTCCCTCACACTATGCGCCGGTATATCCCAAAGAAAAATATACCCCTTTCTCAAGAGGACACACAATTAATTCATAGAGACATTTCGAGGTAGCAAAGAAAAGAGCGACATATTTCGGCGGATGATGCTTGAGGTATTGAGCACTGCCTGCTGTATGTATCAAGGGATTACGGTGTATATACTATGTCTCAGTCCCCGAGGGCTGCCAAACATTTTCTCAGCTAAAGATAATCGCATAATAAGATTGTGATTTCGCCTGTGAATTGAGCCATAATAAGTTCCTAGTCGGTGTGGTGGCTTCTGTTGCTCATTTTTCCGAGATGCCCGTATGTCTGTGTGTCTGTCTGTGTGTCTGTGTGTCTGTGACTGTCTGTCTGTCTGTCCCCGGGGCTCCTGGAGGGAGCGACCTTTTTGTCGGCGACTGATTGAGCTTGAGCTAATCCCGTTTACCGAGTGCTGGCCATCCATCCCCTTTTGCTTGCAGTTCCACTCTCTGTGGTCTGTCTGTATATACCTTCAAGCTTCTCAATGACACTTGATCGCTCTCTCTCGCGCTCTCTCTCTCGATCCACTCATTTCCGTCCGGTCCCTATCCTGTTCTCACTTTGCCCCACTTGCGGCAATTATTTGACGATTACCGCTAATTTCCATCCCTGTTCGGGGGGACTGGCCGGGTAATCCGACGGTGCAGCTTTGCTACCCGGGACACTGATCGGCCACACTTCTCATAATGAGAAGCTGTGTTACAGAAAAAAACGGTTTTATTGACACACTCAAATACGTAAAAAAAATTTGTTGTCAAAGGATAATGAAAAGTTTTATTTTTCTTAATTGAAGAAATGACGCTCACGGCTGATTGTTTTTCATAAACACGTCTCATATACTGCAATTGACTCAATTTTCCCTCTTCAAGATTCGCAACAACGAATCGTCTTGGGAGCAGAAAAAAAGTCTTTAAGTGATCTTTAAATTTCGTTGAACCTAATATAATAATAGTATGTATATGTATATTATGTAGTATGTGTATATTTAAATTATAAAACTCGGTACTAGCTGAGCGACAAATTACACTGACCTGGAAAATAAGCGAATCCGGGTGGACCCTGAACTCCCATATCACCGGAATCACCGTCGAACTCCCGCAGCGATCGTCCTCCCGAGCGACGCGATCGAAACATATTGCATCGCCGACCTGGCCCCATGATGTTCTGCTGTTTCATCCGGCGTTCTTTGCTTCGGCGATTTTGAAACCAAACCTGCAAAAAAGGCCGCATTAAAATAAGCATACAAGTCTAATAAAATCATTGCCAATCAGGCTCTCTAATTGTTTCAAAGGTATTTGTCTGGTTGCCTGTATTGACTACTGGTATGTCTGGAAGTAAGGTCTGCCTGAAAGTGAGTTATGCCTGAAAGTGAGTGGAAGTATGCCTGGAAGTGAGGTTTGCCTGAAAGTGAGGTATGCCTGGAAGTGAGCGGAGTTATGCCTGAAAGTGAGTTATGCCTGAAAGTGAGTGGAAGTATGCCTGGAAGTGAGGTTTGCCTGGAAGTGAGGTATGCCTGGAAGTGAGCGGAGTTATGTCTGGAAGTGAGGTAAGCCTGGAAGTGAGTCTTGGTCACTTGCTTGGGGGCCATCGCTAGTATGCCTGATTTCCGGTACATATCTTTCTCTAGTAAGGTCATCATAACATTATTGCTCATGGTTGATCCGCCCCTAGAATGTGTAGCCATGAATGAAAATTAGGGCAGTTAACCTTGGCGGCGAGCGGCGATGCAAAGGAGAGATTATTTGCATTAGTAGTCGTTTAGTCAGCGAAATGTGAAAAAGATTGCTCGGCCGATAAAGTTCCCCCCTTCTCCTACAAAGTGAGAGTGCGGGATGAGATGGGGAGAAAAGAGGGAAGACCGGGACCGACGACCAGTTTCGCTTGAGTAAGTCGCGAATCAAGTGTCCA
>LRSR01012070.1:0-18845 GCA_001579985.1 Hypsibius dujardini
CATTCTGTCATCGGTAGGAAGGAGTTCGGCGAGTCGAGAAGAGTCGAAAGACGTGAGATTCTTTGGTGCGGTTGAGAAGGGCTTAGTCAAAGACGTCGAGACTTCCCGGAACTGTAAACGACAGTAAACACGTGCGCAACCAAACAACAAAACTGGGTCGCTGGGTCGCAGCTAAGTTTCCCAACGGTAACTCTGGGGTCACTCCATTTCTGGGGTCTCTAACCTACGACTGCCTGTCTGCCTGCTAATGATTGTCTGCCTTACTGCCTGTCATCTCAAAGCATAGCCTGACCTGAGTGCGGTCTGAAACAGCCTCCCCTTGCCTTAAAAACAAAAAATCAACGATCCACTACACTTACATAAGGAGCATCAGTCGTATCCCGGTAGAGGACCTCGAACACGAGGGCGGGATACTCCAACCGTAGCTGGTGCGGCATGACAAACGGCGA
Source organism: Hypsibius dujardini (assembly GCA_001579985.1). Lineage (NCBI taxonomy): Eukaryota > Metazoa > Tardigrada > Eutardigrada > Parachela > Hypsibiidae > Hypsibius > Hypsibius dujardini. The sequence goes on from LRSR01012070.1 coordinate 450, forward strand.
AAGCACCGGTCGCTCCTCAAAGAGATTCGGATGATTGCAGACTTTACGCAACTGCATTAGGATGTTGATGACGCTCAAATAGTTGCCCGCTTTGAGAGTTTCCCGTGTTCTGAATGAGACAAACAGAAAGAAAAAAGGTACTTATCAGCAGTCAACCACAAGTAACACACACGGGCTTTCATTATACGTACTTTGATCGAGACATGTAATCATCGTAAAGGTAGCGCTGCCTTTTGGATAACCGACATTTCAAGACCTGCTCGTATTTCTTCGGGAGTTGCGTTTCCACTTCGGCTTTCATGCGCCGCAGGATGAACGGACGCAGAACCTATGGGAATCAAAAGGCAAATCAGTCCGGAGGGCCAGGACTCAAAGAAAAACTGAGTGTCTGCATGTACTACCTAAGTACCGATATGGCCCATGGGATATACGTCGTAGATACGTCGATATAGAATCGTAAGAAACAACCTCCCCCCCCCCAAATATTACATTGTACTGAAATTCTTTACCGTATGCAACTGCTTGACGATTGCCTGATCTTGCGGCTTTCTTCCCTCTGACATGGCAGTCAAGTTAGAGAACAGCTGCTGGAACATATTGAGCGACTCGAACAGTTCCGGCGCAAGAAAGTGCAACAGCGCCCACACCTCCTCCAGACTATTCTGCATCGGCGTGCCCGTCAAAAGGAGCCGCCGTTCACTCGGAAACTCCGCGATCCGCATCCACCGCTGGGACTTGTAATTCTTGATGGCCTGCGCCTCGTCCAAAATCAAATAGCGCCACCGCATCCGGCGAAAACTGCTGTAGTCCTGCGTCGCCACCTTGTAGGACGTGATACAAATGTGGAAGGAGTCCGGTTTCGTCCAGCCCGTCCGCAAATCCGACCGCTGCTTACGGCTGCCGTAGTATGTCTTGATGATGAGGCCGGGGCACCATCGTTTGAACTCCAGCTCCCAATTGAGGAGGACGGAAGTCGGGACAATCACCAGATGCGGTCCCCAGTTGTTCTTCTCCGACGCCAAGTGGGCAATGAACGCGATGGTCTGAATGGTCTTTCCCAAACCCATTTCATCAGCTAGAATGCCATTCATCTTGTTGTTATAGAGGGATACCAGCCAGTCCAGACCAACATGCTGGTACTCGCGCAGATCACCACGCAGTAAAAACGGCACAGCCGTGACAACCTACAACAACGAAATGAATATGAATGATGAGACAATCTCCTTTCCTCAGCGCTGGGTCAGCGTTCTCAGGCATTTACAATACCTCAGTGCTGGACAGAGAAGTTCCCTTGGGCTGTAATTTTTCCAAAGCCGCCTCGTGGCTTTTGACCTTCTCGTCAAACATGACGTTGTCCTGTAACAGAAAAAAGCGCAGCTGTTTGTCAGGATCATCCCATGACGTTTTCGTCCACAACTGAAAATACTGTAAAAAAGACTAAACTAACCTCAATCTCCTCTTCGGTTGGCAGATTAACCAGCAGGCTCACTGAAATGGAAAATAACAGTTCCGAATTTCAACTTCAACTGCGGCACACAAAATAGAATGCGGAAGTACATACGATCATCCTCCTCCTTCAACTTTTTCGGCTTAGGCTCGAGCTCGTATACATCGGATGTCAGCGTCTTCGACGAGGTTCGCTTTCTCTTGATGGAAGGCTGGTCGGTCGACGGAGCCAAAAACATTTCACGATAGCCAGGCGGCAACAGATCCTCCAGTGGGATGTTGGCGTCATCCTCCAACTGCCGAGCATCCATTTGATTATCCCCAGTAGACTCTTTCCCCTCCTCATCCGAGATGGTGTCCTCCTCGTCCTCAAACGACGAATCCTCCGCTTCGTTGTATTCTTTGTCGTTTGGATCCTCTGAAAGCACATCAACGCTTTTGCAAAACCGAATTCGTACAAGCAACCAATGATTCGGTAACAGCTCGTACCAACAACTTCAACGGGTTTTGGAGTAGCGGTAATGGATGCAGTGCTGGAAGATCTTGCCAAGCCCTGGGCCATGCGGCTGGAAAACTCTTCCGTCTGGTCCATCAGGTGTCGCAAGTGTAGCTTTCGGATGTCCTGCTTCCGCACCTCGATTTCTTCCTTCTGCTTCATCTGAGCCACTTTCCGCACCTCACCCCACCAGCCCAGCACGAGCCCACCGATGCTCTTCGCTACCTTGCGCAGACGCTGCTCTTCCTCTCGTTCCATGCGGCGGACCTGTTCCGCTCTCTTCTCATGCCACCGTTTGGCTGCATACGCAATCTGCCCAATAAAAAAAACTGATAAGAACCCAAGCGGATGATCATCAGAAATTTCAAAAAAGAATGCAGAAATAACACCTTTTTGGCGAGGGCGATCTTGGCCTTCCTTTCCTTGGCAATTAGGGTGGCCACCCAGGTAACTTCCTTTGTAAAATTCTTGACACCTCGACTGAACGGCTCCGCAATGACACATTTCGGTATCCGAGAATCTTCCCATTTTCCCTCCTTCCGGAGATCGGCGATTCTACTAAGTATCCTCCCCTCCTGCAGCAGACATGCAGCGTGTCAAGAATATTATACAGTAGAAAAGTACAGTACAGCTAAAAATAAGACGACTAGCAATCGATACCATGGAATGGATGATCGAGGAGCGCTGCCACAAGCATTACATTACAAATGTACAGATTTGCCAGCCGTAAAGAGACTCATATAATGCAAAGAAAATCAGACGAACGGAAAAACAAAAAAGCCCTGAATTTTGGTTTAAATAATCTTCTGAGTGATGCTTGGGAGTAATACTTCAAATTGTCAGTTCAGATTTTTGAAAGTTGACACATGTTTCAAAAGACGAGAAGAAGTAATCAAATGCATATACTATACTGCAAAAGAAAACCCGTTGCAGGCCACGATGCATCAGTCTAAATTCAAGTCTAATTTTGTGGCACACTACGCGCGAGGAAATGAGGTTCTCCTCAGTCCATTCAATCCAGTCAGTCAATCATATGATCAATTAATAACTAGAATACATTACAAAATAACAAACGCAAGAATATGAGAACAATGAAATAGTGAGAGTAAGCCAATAGAACAGTTAAAAATTATTCCATTCAGAGTCGAAGTCGGTTCTCGAAGACCTACTGGTAAGAAAAAATCATCAAATCGAATCCTCTTACACATACCTGTTCGATGGCCATGGAACTGATCTGTACATCGCCGGTAGCCGGTGTTACCAGCGGCTGTGCAGGACCTGACTTCTGCGATTCGACGACAATCCTACTTGGTCCACCACTAACCGCTGAGATCGACGACAACTGGGAAGCTAACACTGACGGATGGGCAACAAAACTATCACTAGGGGCTCGTATCACAGCAGGACTCCTGGACGTGGACGGACGCGAACCGTGGCTGGCATTGGGCGCCTTCAGTCTCGCAAGCAGATCCGTCGGTTGCACCTCAAACGAGGCGTTCAAACCACTGGAGAGGGCTCGATCTGTCTGCGAAGAAGGTGCCGAGACCATATGGCTATGGTATGGACTCTGAGCTGAAGACGTCCCTGATGATGAGGCATCTTCCCCTTCGCGCGATCTCTGCGGCGCGGCGCGTGCCGTTATCTTGGCCAACTCCACCACACCCCAAGGTGTTGCGCTACCGAACTGATCGGTGCTGCGGGGGAAGAAGACCGGCTGACACAGCCGGTCACATTCCGCGAGCAGGTTTGGGACATCTGGTTCAAATAACGCCGCCGCCGGCCGCCGATCCCAGTAGTCCCCCTCATCGGGATCGAAATGGAGAATAGATTCGGGGTAGGAGGCTAATTCGGTGGTGTTATTCCGGGTTTCTTCGGATGAATTGTCCAAGGGAATTAGACTGATAATATTGTGCTCATCTTCACCTGGTGGAGGCTCATCGGCAACATCCATCCCATTTGGCAGAAGATCCGGGATAAGATCCATTCTGAAGAAAAAAATGTGAGTGCATGAAAAATCGAGCAAGGTTTAAAAAAGCCAGATAAATGAATAGAATATTAGAATATATGGAAAAATGAATTTTGGAAAGAATTCAAAATTGGCCCACTCGCCCATTCCAGTCGTATATCGTTGACGGCCCAGCCCATTCAATGAACTCCCAGACCAATGGGCGCTTTAGATCAATGGCATTCAATCAACCAATCAATCTTACGACACTATGAAAAAGCACGTTCAAAGGGTTTAACCAATCAATCAATCGCTTGAAGACTCCACAAATAAGACCGACGACCTGACCTTTGGACTCACTGTGATTTTGAAATGATTTTCAATCATTCACGCGACGTTGAATCTCGCCAGCAGTCATGAAGATAAATCTGTAAGCCTCCGGGCTATTGCATTCAGTGTGCGGATGGGATAAAATCAAGGGAACTGGCAGATTTGGAGCGGTTTTACTTCGAGGTGGTGGGTTCCCTGGAAGTTCAGACAGTGGGGAAAAATTTGTCGAGCAGGCGTGGGGGGAAATAATCGAGTACGCTGCGCGTAAAATACTGCTCCACCGCTTGGACATACCGGTGCAGTCGTGAAAGTTACCCTGCTTGACAAATATGGCGTAGGCGGAGGCGGGACCTTTTAATCACCCAATCAAAAATATGGAATCTATTCGGCAGGGAAACGTCTGATTAGAGACAAGCAATCGTCATGCACCTTCACGGCATCGCCCCGGGTCCCACTTATCTGCGCTGAAGAAAATCAAACTAAATTATTTTATTATGTAGACCCAAAGATTCTTAAAACAATATTAAAAACTAATGGTCCAGAAATGAATTGATTGGATCATAACAATAGAAAGTTTAGAATCTTTACGCCAGTTCCTTGCTGGAGACGTTCAAAAGGTTCACTAAATAAACCAAAACAATGAACCACTCTGAATTACATCAAAATCATACTGTTAATACTGGATTATGGAATTGCCGAATCGGAGTATAAATTAGGGACAACTTCACTAGTTTTTTACCCCTTCTTTGTAGACACTCCTGAGATGGATCAGGCAGATTGGAAAATCATCGAAACCAATATCGCGGATGGAGCTTCGAAAACTGTGGCATCGCTGCTCCATCAGCCAAAGGATTTGACTGAGATCCTTCGCGCTCGGAAAGACCAAATCACCACGGAGAAAGCCACCATTGACGTCATGATGAAGACCATGTTGCAGTCGCATATCGAAGGTGTTCACAGTTCCATCGGGAATATGGATAACGTCGTCAACAGCATCCAGAGGTTGCGTTCCGATTTCCAGGTATACTTTGATCGCCACCAGTTGTTTGATGCCAAATGAGTTTAACGTGTATGACAGTGCGACTCGACTGAATCGAGGTGTAACTCAACGAATGCTTGATTGATTTGATTCCACTATCTATGATTGATAGTCTTATAAAGAATCGGATGCATCGGATTGATAGATTGATTGGTTTTGTATGGTTTTATATGGTTTTGTATGGTTTTCGATGGTTTTCGATTAATCGGAGGGTTTAGTAATTAATTCACTTAGTGTGATTCGTTTTGGGAGCAACTGATTCGCTTATTCGTGAAAGACTTGTTACCTGTGTAGATTGCATCGACCGTGCAGATACTCTATGGTTGTCCAATTCTGCACTTCCAGGGCATCCTCAAAGACCTCAAGGAGGTGAAAAATCTCAACCACCACTTTCGCGAGATTCGGGAAGAACACAGTCGCCACAGTCAGCTGGGAGCGGCCGTGGAAAATGCAAAACAGATTTTCAACGTAACGGAGATTGCGGAAAAGACGCAGCGCCTAATAGAAGAAGGGAAGTTGTTGTTGGCGCATCAGTCGATCAGTGACTTGGAGCGGTCGCGAGACGATCTGATGTTTGAGTTTTTCAAGCAGCCCTCCACATCGCATATGGACCAGATCACTCTGGAAAGGTACTTTCAGCCGGTGGAGAAGTTATCGGTGGCCTTGGCGGCGCAGATTTGGACGAGGATTGCGCGATGCATCAACATTATCCGCCAGGAGCCGGCGATTATTGTCTCGTGTCTGAGGATTATCGAACGAGAGGAGAGGATAGACGCGAAAGCGATTGAGCGAAAAGCGGCTAGCGGATTCTGTCCAAATAATCGACCGAAGCAATGGCGAGCAAAGTGCTTCAGTGTAAGGACGATCCAGTCTCTTGGCGAGAAAATAGATAGGCAGACAGACAGCAGGCAGGCAGGCAGGCAGGCAGGCAGGCAGGCAGATAGACAGACAGACAGACAGACAGACAGACAGACAGACAGACAGACAAACAGACACACAGGCAGGCAGGCAGACAAGCAGACACACAGGCAGACACGGTGGCAGACAGACAGAAACAGACGACAGAGATACACGCATACGGACAGGAGACCGACAAGACAGCTGCTGACCGACAGACTAGTAATCTGATCGGCTAAAGACAGTAAATTTTTCTTTTTAGGTATTGGACCACTCTGTCTCTGAGCGGATTGAAGGATCGAAAATTACCGAATCGACAAAAGACAAAACGTGGCTGGTAACCCATTTGGAAGTTATACGGAAGAATGTATTGAGCGATTTGTCTGTTGTGAGAGGTGCCGCCATCCCTTGTTTCCCTCCGGATTACGATATTATGAATGCCTATGCGAGGATGTACCACCAGTCCATTGCTAAACAGATTGCCGAATTGATCGACCATGAAAAGCTGCAAGCTGAGGATATTGTAACGATGCTGACCTGGCTGGAAGAGTATGAGGGGCCAGATTGCCTTGGGAGTCCGCACGTGCAGATCAATGTCAAGACACTCGGCGAACCACTATTGGCGCAAGAAAAGATTGAACATTTAGTCGTAAGTCTGTTTTTGCCTGTTGGTGTAACGTGCTCCCTTCGCTGTCTAAGCACCTCGTCTCCTTCTTTAGGACCAATATCAAGCTGCAACGTCTATAAACATTGACAACTGGTTGACTCGAGCCCTGAATGTGGAGAAGAGCCTGTGGATGTCTGACCAGAAGCCGGACGAGAGTACCCAATACTTCCAAACTCAGACACCGACCGACGTCTTCCAGATTTTCGACCAGAACATCAATATCGCTTCTAGAATGGGGGAGTCGATGGCCAAGCGAATGTACGCGGTCTGCCTGGGAAAGCTGGCTGCTTTCAGCATCTCCTTGAAGAACGCTTTCTTCGACTACCGCACCGAGAAGTTTAAGGATCGTTCCCAGCTCATGAACTACACGCCGGTGATGATGGCCTTGGTCAATGATTGCAGTCGCTACATCGAGTTCGTCCAGCTATGGGCGCAGAAGAAGAGCGGGCTGGGTCACACCGAACTGGTGTCCCAGTGCTACGAGTGCTTCGAACATATTCGTTTGGAAGCGATCGCCTGTTTACTGGAGGAACCGCTGCATGATTTGTCACAGTCCATCAAGGATTTATTCACTGCTGCCTGGCAGAAGGCGATCACGTCGGAGTCGATGCATACTATTGCAGCGACGCTGAAGGACTACGGCGGTGATTACCAGCAGCATTTAATGCTCCCAAACTTTGTGGAGACTATGGAGATTGCCCAGCTGAAAATCCTCCGATATTACTTGCAGGTTTGAAGTTCAAATTTGCTCTATCGATCGGGTTTTTTCTCCTTGTTTGTTTTATGTCTTACCGAATTATTTTGCCGCAGGCTATTCTGGACAGAAAGTTAAAATTCCGCAGCGCAGAGGAGCGGAGCGACGCCGCCGATCGCCTCGGGATGGACATTGAAATTCTGTCTCACTTTAACATGGACTTGGCCTTTGCCACACCGGTCAACGAAGGTGGAAAGCCCGTCGTCGCGGACGATAAGGTCGACATCCTGTTGAGCTACGAAATCTTTGAAAACATCTGCGAGCTTCTCCGGTGTGAAGCCGACATGATCCAGCTGGAGTTGAGTACGTTCGTGCAGAAGTTTCCTGATGTCAGTCCGCAGCAGTTGGCCCGGCTGTTGGACATTCGTGGAGACATGAAGATTGACCTGAATGATTTGAGCCGGAATGACGGGTCGAAGATTTTGGACGTCATGTCGGGGGAGTTCGGCCGAAAAAAGACCAGGACCATTTTCTCAGAAGTTGGATTCCGCCCTGGTCATCACTAACAGTGTTGTTGTGTCTGCATCTTTTGCACGCCGTTCTGTCCTGTTTGCATCTGTGATGGTTTAGCGAATGCAGTACAAGTAGTGAAAACGGAAATAATTAATCGTGTTGATTTTGTGCTCAATAAAAACATTTATAATTCACATGTTTCGTTAATACATGTAAAATTCGTAACACGCAAAATGCAACTTGCATGATGCAACTGATCTATTTTTTTGGTCTGACTTACTTACTTACTTACTTACTGATCTATTCAGCAATGCGCTATATGAAGACCTCTACCTACGGACTACGGTAATGTGCAGCACATGTAATTTGCATGTGCTGTTCAAACTAAACCAATCAAGCTGAACGATACCACGAGGGCGTGCTACGTTACTGACCACGTGTCACGGTTGCTGTGCGCTGTTGATACGACGTTACCGACCACGTGTCACGGTTGCTGTGCGCTGTCGATGCGACGTTACCGACCACGTGTCACGGTTGCTGTGCGCTGTCGATGCGACGTTACCGACCACGTGTCACGGTTGCTGTGCGCTATCGATACGACGTGCGCGACTGATGCGGCAGCAGTTCGTTTGGCGTATCCCGCAGTGGCATTTTTTCTTGCGGCAATCGGCCATCTTTTTTCTCGACGAGAAGGTCGTAAGTTTCTCGAAGTCTGATGGTCATTCGTCAGACGTACTGGTTATATTTACCTGTGATCACATTTGGGACAACGGTGGAATCGGTCTGCGGGGGGATTGCGAGAAACGTACACCGAAACTCTTCACGCGTCCCAAGGTAACCGACCATCTCCATGCTACTTCGTGTGTACTGCACACGTGGCACACACCTTGCGCTAACCGAGTTAAGCCATTACAATCGTTGCATGGGTGTTGTACACAGCCGTCGAGTAAAAGTGCTTGATTCGGTCTGCGCACGGTTTTTGCCCCGTGTGCTCCTTCTGTAACTTCTTTTTCAACCATCTCCATGCTACTTCGTGTGTACTACTTTGGTTCCTTCTGTAACTTCCTTTTATTACCAATGCAGAGTCCGCCATCGGCATCCGCACAGATTGCTGTCGCGTTCCCTCATTTTTTTCGTTGTGTTCCAATTGGGAGACAGCGGAATCAAACTGAATGGCTGCCGATAAATCTTCGGTATTGAATTTGTTTCACTCTGTAGAGTAACTCTTTGGCGATTTGGTAGCAGGATTTTCTAGAGGTTGTTGGTTTATTTTTGGCGTTAGGATGAGGTTACGAGGCAATACGTCGCCTTCTCGGAGGACGTCCTCAGCGCTCAGATCGCCAAACTCACAGAGACCGTTCATCAGCAGAACAACACCATCAACAACCTCTCGGCTGCTATACTTCAGTTATCGGTAAAGGAAGCATCATGCCTGCGTAGGTTTGTTGGGTTGATTGATGGAACGGTTGGCAGGCACGTGTATAGATCGTTATGTATGAGGGAGGAGTCCTGGAATGGGCCATTTGACTTTCCTCTCCCCTAGAATGTATGAGGGAGGAGTCCTGGAATGGGCCACTTGACTTTCCCGTACCTGGAATGTATGAGGGAGGAGTCCTGGAATGGGCCACTTGACTTTCCCGTACCTGGAATGTACGAGGGAGGAGTCCTGGAATGGGCCATTTGACTTTCCTCTCCCCTGGAATGTATGAGGGAGGAGTCCTGGAATGGGCCATTTGACTTTCCTCTCCCCTAGAATGGATCACTCTGGAATCAGAACTTCCAGACAGGTTTTGACTATCACCAAGGTCCTAAAGGACCCCGGTGAAACGTGTATCAGATATGAAAAAAAGTTGTGGGAATATGTTAAAAAAACAAGTTAACTGGACGGTTTGGAAAAAGCTCTCACTGTAAATAAAGGTTGCTGACTACGCAGTGACTCATTTGTTTTCGATTAATTTGTGACAGAGCGCCTCCTGCTACCCGGTGGCCCATTCCAGGGTAGGAAACTGGCCCATTCCAGAGCCCTTCCCTCATTCTTGGCGTTTGAAAGGGTTAAACAACTTTCTTGAACAGGGGCGGTATGGAGGAGATGCATCCAGCCCGTCGGCCAGCCCTACGGTGAGCCGTGTCGCCGGTTCCAGCAGTGGACCCTCCCGACAGCCGACCAGTACCCCGAAACGACAGTCTAACGTCACTATTGCTCCCCGAGGTTCGGCCAACCAAAGTGCCAGCAAAATCCCCACATTCAACCGAACACCCCATCAGCAGAAGCGCCTCACCACCTACTCAGACATCAACGGCCACTCCTCCGGCCATCCGACGAAAAAGGCCAGAACATCGGGAAGTAACGGAAACAACTTCCTCCCTGGATTGGAAGAACACGAACAGCCCCATTCGCTGGAGGAATTGACTGTCGATGGGTCTAGTCTATCTGCTGCTACGCAGGATCAAAAAGCTCAAGGTGTGTTCCGGAGGACATTTCCCTCCATAATATATTCGCAACGGTCTTATTCAGTGTGACAAATTAATGTCAAATGTGGTATAAGTGTTGAACTGTTTCTTACAGAAGCGAAGAACCATTTGCTGACTTGGTTGGAGGCTCTTCGGGAAACAACGCCCTTTATTGATGTTCGTTTTCTTATTTCCATTCCAGTAATTTCAAAGCTTCCCCATAACCTTTTGAATTTTGATTTTTCTCTTTGTAGCGTATTCAAATTGTCCGGGCAAGGCTTTGCAGTGACTGGATGGCTGTTCGACCGGAAGAGTTACTGGGCCGTCTGCGTATTGCCGGTATGGAAGATGTCCCGTCCCGTAAGGATTTCATGGACAGTGTGGCGGATATTGGTCCCGGGATCGTTCGCGGTCAGTCTTGGTCAATTAGTTAACCAGAGTTCAACTTTTCCCCACCAGAAGCTACAACCGTTGTTTAAACGGACTAACAATACTTACATTTATTCCACAGGGCGGAGTGTCAAATTCGGCCGAGAAACTCGCCGCGCCTTAGCTATTCCTAGAATGCATTTCAACACGGCGGAGTTGAACATGATCGACAACGGTGCGTGTGTGTCTTGTTAGGGATTGCTTGGAAAATATGTCGTCATCATTCCATCGTGTGAATGTTGCAGGATACCTCCGCGACTCTCTTAACGTTGTTGCAAGCCACGAGGACGAGGACGAGGATGCCGACGGGGATGGCGGCCTCCTTGAGGAGTAGACGACGGGAATGGCGACCTCCTTGAGTAGACAACGGGAATGGCGACCTCCTTGAGTAGACAACGGGGATGGCGACCTCCTTGAGGAGTAGACGACGGGGATGGCGACCTCCTTGAGGAGTAGACGACGGGGATGGCGGCCTCCTTGAGGAGTAGAATTTTGTCTTTTGAGTTGTTTTTGTTCCGTTTCGACACCAACTTTTGTTCTCATTCCGATTTCTCCTTGCATGACTTCTTTTTCGTTTCCAACGGCATAGAATGATAGAGATGAGGAATGCTAGGGCTCGAACCGATCACTTTGATCACTCTGCCTGATCTGTCACCAAATCGTCCTTCGGCTAATTTTCTAGGTTGGAATATGAAACGTTAACGTACTGTAAGTTTGCGTTCAAGATGCTGATGAAAGAAAACGTGGAAAACTGTCACTATATTGAGTGTCTATCCAGTGTCATGAAAATAAAACGAGAACAAGCCAAGGAAAGTCGATGCAGGGAAATCTCGCCGCTGGAACAAATCCCCACAGACCATGCGTAACCATCTACGACACAAGCCAGGACAAAACGAAAGAGGTCGTCAAAGGTTCTTTTAAAACGTGTCAAAACACAGAACACTATTTTTAAAACTCGTAAAATCAATTCTCAGACTCGTTCGTCCCGACAAGAGCATAATGTTGCCGCCGGATTGAGGCGAGTCGTTCGCGTTCCTTTGTCAGTAGACTTTCCAGCTCCAAGACCTTCACTTGTGATTCCATTTCGATCTTCTTGATCTTGTGCAACGTAATACCGGTGAAATCAAAATCCGCTAATAATACACGGACAAAATCAAAAAGGTTAGATTAGGTTCTAATGCTACCTGGCGCCCACCAGTGAAATGGACCAACCTTTCTCTTCGACCAGCTGTGCGCAGTCTTTAGCAGAGGCAACGACGTGCCCAGTGGCCTGCGTCACGGCTTTGCTGGCCATTGACATGTCCGCCAGAGCTCGACTATTCTTGTCAGCTTTCACTCGCGATGACACGACCAGTTGAACAGTCCCAGCGGAGATCTCCTGTGACGCCACGACCAGCTCTTCGAATTTGCCTTTTCCACTGACTACTTTATTGGCGGCCTCCCTGATACGACGCAAGGGAAACAAAGTCAAAACATGAAGCAAACAGCACGCTCGTACGTACAAAAGAACTATTCACTTACAGGAGTACATTAGCACCGAGACCGATGGTCTTAGCCGCCGATATTAACCCCTCGGTCCAGCGATGATTGCGCTTGTAGAATTCCTTCGGCGAGGTAAAGCCTTTACCAGCGACAACTATTTCCTGCTGAAGGGCCCGCGATTTCCTGACCAATACCCGGACAGCCTGAAAAATGAAACATTCACAACAATCCTCCAGTTAATGAATTGTCTGTGTGCTATAAGAACTGGCGAATTCATTACCGTCATGAGAGTGGTGCAAGAGTCAAGAATTTTTGCATTGACCTCCAGTGTCACACCAGAATCTCTCGTCCGACTGTTGGCCAACATCTCTTCAATCTTCAATGCGGCCGCTTCAATAGCCTTGTCCATGTCGTGCAGCTCCTTCTCCACCTGGTCGGCAATCTCATCAACTCGGACATCTTCGACCTTCGGAATCAGCACACTGGAAAGATGCTGCAGCACTTCGAGACATTCCTTCAGTTCAGCCAAAGTTGGTTGGACCGCCTGCGGATTGTCGCGGAATCGAGTCAGGTAAGTGAGGGACAGTTCGCTCATTTTTGTCGCCACGAGCGTAAACTCTGTTGGGAATAAAGAGGACATAACGATACACTCCGAAAAAGCAGCAACCAATACTCGAGATAACAAAAGTCGAATCATGAGGCAGGATGACACAGCGGACCAGACTGAATGAGCCTTTTGGTACCTCGCAGACATGCTCCCAAAGAAATAGACATCCAGACATTCAGAATATACACGTTACACAAACAGATGGACAAACAGACGGACGGACAGACGGACGGACAGACGGACGGACAAATGGACGGACAAACAGACGGACGAACGGACAGACGGACGGACAAACAGACGGACGGACAAATGGACTGACAGACGGACGGACAAACAGACGGACGGACAAATGGACTGACAGACGGACGGACGGACAAACAGACGGACGGACAAACAGACGGACAAACAGACGGACGGACAATATGTGAAACGGAGACGTACCATCCGCTAGGTCCACCGGTGCCATCTGGGAGGTCTCCATGCACTGAATCAGGCAATGAGTCATATGGCTGAAAGTCAACTGGATTTCTTTGGCCAACTGGGGCAGTTCTGCGCAAAAAACAAATGAAATGACTAAAAATTAACGAATAAAAATTCTCTGCGCAGGACTTACTCTCTTCGTCATTTGGGACGATTTCACTCAACAGATGGAGGTGATCCAACACCGGCTGGATACAGACCAGTAGGAACTCTACATCAGGAAGACTACGGTCAATGCAATGCGCAAGCAAAGACCTCGTCTGAATATACCTGGCGTGGAAGTGAGCACAGAAAATGCCGGTTGTTCCCAGGTGGCGACACAGTGCTGAATTTGCTCTGCGGAAGCGGCGCATATCACATCTAGACAAAAATGTGTAAAGCATTACTACATAGTATACTAAGCAACAATTGAGTTGGGGAAAGGGAACGGGAAAAACGATATGGCCCCTACTGATGAAATTTTGGCGTAGAGCTTTCTTCTGGAGATTATGCTGGAAAATAACGCTATCCAAATCCGATTCCGCGGACTCGAGCTTCTCTTGAAGCTCATTAGAACGCAGTATGACAGTTTGATGTTCCTCATGGAGTTTCTCACGAGTAACAAGGGCGCTGTCCAGCTCTGCCTGCAGACCCTGCGGGATTCCATTTAAGTTTAACGTCACATACATACATTAATAGATGTGAAAAAAACGAAGCGAGTAACAAAAATTACCGCCAATTGACGTTCAAGAGCTTTGCACTCCGAAATTTTCTCATCAATTTCCCGTTGCGCATCAACAGAAGTGGATGTGACGCTTTTCTGCAGCTGCTCCTTTTCCATATCGAAATTCATGATGCGAACACTCAGTTCCTAAAACGAGGTCTAACATGTAACATGTAACATGTAATGGTCTAACATGTAGACCTTCCTTATTGCAAACGGCCGGCGCACTTACATTTTTCTGCCGCTCTAAATCCTCCAGCGCTTTCTTCGTTTGTTTATGCTGCTTCTCAGCGTCAGCGCCCTACACAAGCATTGAACGACTTTTTGTGAATCGGAGATTCCCAATCGGAATTGAACGATTTGAACGATTTTTTGGGAAATGGAGATCATACGCCGTAAGCTTTTGATTACTGGGTTCAAGGTTTACCGATCGCAATAATGCCACATGCTTCTCTCTGAGCTCATTATAGACATCTCGCATTTTCTTCAGCTTCTCATCCGTGGCTTTGGCTCGTTCTGCAAAATATGATTAATTCAGCGACCTGGTGAAGGCACCAGCCCGGTCTATTCTTACTGTCCAGCTCGGCAAAGTTCGCCACCACTTCGGGATTCTTCGCCGACTGTTCAATCTGGTGCATCATGGTTTGTTTCTCCTACAGACGCGCAATAACAAAAAACAACCGGTAAGAGAGTTTGAATAAACAAACAAAGTGCAGCACCCTCCCCAAGTGTCAGCGAACTGGGGACGCACACACACAAAAGACCATCATCATACCAAGTCCGACTGAGCTCTTTGCTCTTCACTCTGCTGCTCCAGCTCGACCACTCTGTTGCGTAAGTCCTCAATCACAATTAGATCGTCAGACTTGATCTTGTCTGCCACCTTTCTGAGACGTTCAATCTCCTGCAGCAGGTCGTCGGTGATGCGCTCTCTATTGGGACAAGAAAGAAAGACATGCCAAATTTTGAATTTCCGGAGGTGAAACTGCTCTTGACCGGACGTGAACAAGTACCATGTAATAGAAATATATCGTAGAAGCTAACAAACTAGCGAAAATCGGACAGGGCGATAGACAGGGCGACACACAGACAGACATACAGACAGACAGACAGACAGACGGACAGATATAGATTAAACAAACTGAAGAAGTGGAAGGGCCGCTCCCAGACCGCTACATCGGCTAAACAATGAAATAAAACAAATTTAGACCGCCAAGTGCATACTTTTCAGCAGCTGCAGCTTGACTGTCAGCAAAACGATCATCGAATCCATTAGTCGATGGAGTCTCAACTGGTACCACCATTTCTTGCGGACGAGGAGGCCCGTAGCTTCCATTCTAAAATCACACAGAAGAACATTTTGCCAGCTGTACATGGACTAGTTGTACATGGGCCAGCTGTACATGGACTAGTTGTACATGGGCCAGCTGTACATGGGCCAGACAACATGACGAACCGTGCTTTGGGTATCCACCAGAAAGCCTTCGGCATGATCGCCACCAACTTCTTCCGGCACTTCCTGAACCTTGGCGACCGGCGTTACGTGCTGGTTGATGTCAACGGCCGAGAAGAAATTTGGAGCTCTCTGGAAGTAAACACCGGGTAATGAGGG
The DNA here is from genome assembly GCA_001579985.1 of Hypsibius dujardini. Lineage (NCBI taxonomy): Eukaryota > Metazoa > Tardigrada > Eutardigrada > Parachela > Hypsibiidae > Hypsibius > Hypsibius dujardini. Next base: position 16,241 of record LRSR01012070.1, read on the forward strand.
GTATTATGGTGCAGCCGCACGTGCATGCAGTTTACTTAAACAATATACCTCTGGTAGAGATGGAATCTGAATAAGGTTTTTGAAGAACTGCAGATTGCTTGAACTGCAAGAATATCGACTATGAATAATACGGAAGCGCATGATCAACGATTAAAATGAGACCGCTAAATCAATCCGCACCTATAATAAAGGTGCTGAAGTTGCTTAAATTGCTTTGCGAATCTTTCACGGTGACCACTGAGGGTATCTTGCGGCAAGGCTAAAAATTCCAACAGTTAGCCCAACCACAATCGTCTTTATTTGTTATTGTTGTCTGTGTGCCTGTGTGTCTGCCTAAGTGTCTGCTTGTATGTCTGTCTGTCTGTCTGCCTGCCTGCCTGCCTGTCTGTCTGTCTGTCTGCCTGCCTGTCTGCCTGTCTGCCTGTCTGTCTGTCTGTCTGTCTGTCTGTCTGTCTGTCTGTCTGTCTGTCTGTCTGCCTGCCTGCCGCTGAGTGCCTGTATGTCGATCTACTCACAAGTGTGCAAACGGAACATCATCTTGACGATGAAATCGTACAGCTGGCACGAGTCGAGTATACAAGGTATCAGCACGACCAGTCGGCACTGACCGGCACCTGTCATGGAATTCGCACGGCTCATGTCGAATGAGCCGAATATCACCGTAGCCAAGTCAAGAATGCACTCCATGTAATCGAAGACTTCCACTGAAAGCTGGAAGCTACAGATAACACGGAACAAATTCAAAGTGATACCACGTATATTTTTTTGCGTCAACTGCCACAGCTTACTAGTTATTCACGTCATTATCAGCGATTCGGCCGAGTTCGTCATTGGTAATGTGAAGATTCCCAGGAAATCGGGGGTTCTAGAGGAAAAAAAGCAAATCAGACAGTGTGTTAAACGTGAAGCGAATCGCCTGTTGAACGGTCGAGAGACCCTCGATACCGGACCGTGTGAACGCACGCAGAAAAAGTGCAACACTCACTTTTCTATGGAAATCAAGCTTAACGGCAAGCAACTCGCAGTACTTGGTGATCAGAGGTCCGTGGCCAAGTTTCAAGTGACCCTGAAATGTCAAACACACGACACAGTGAACGACTTGTCTGATAAGTAATAACTCAGCAAGACGTAACCGAAAGCTCCTTTAACAGTTCCTCTAATTACTGTATACTTCTTCAACAGCAACAAACAATCGATTCACTCAAACGGATAATTTGTCCAATTTCGAATGACTTTTCTTACCCAAAGCCGGCCGAGATCGACAAGGAATGGATGATATCGGATGGAGTCCTTGATGACGTTCGGATGTCCATCTCGCAGGATCTTGTGTAGGACATAGCAGAACTTCCAGGCGACCACGGGGTTGCCCTGGACCGGGATCCGGGAATTGACAAATGCCCAGAAAGTATGCGCGCTCTTTTCCTGGAAGGTTCCGATGATCAACGTCCGCACATGTTTCTCTTTAGCTGGAACCTCGTCGAGATTGATTGCCTTTTGTAACGCTGTGACCTGAAAACAGAAGTTTAAATTAATCATCCACCGTCCGATCAAAAGCCTAGTCAACCGATAGGATGGGCAAAATGCTGCCACCATGCGGATCAAGAGCCAAACACATGGAAGGCAGACCTAGAGAACAGGAAAATACGGCCAGCGAGACCGGCGGGCAGACAGACAAACAGGCAGACAAACAGGCAGACAGAAAGACAGACAGACAGGTAGACAGACAGACAGACAGACAGACAGACACAGAGACACAGAGACAGACAGACAGACAGACAGGTAGACAGACAGACAGAGACATACAAACAACAGACGGGCAAATATACGATAATATGTAAAACAAAACCAGCTTCGCTGATCCAGCAATTAATCAATCAAATAAATACCTCTGCACGCTTCAGTTTTTCAATGGAAGCCATGAAGATATTCCCGCTGAGGCAGCACAATCGTATACAGTTCAAACAGCCTAAACCGGGCTACTTCAATGCTTCTACAAACCGCTTTCAACTCCTCTCAGACTCACAGGGCCTCACAGGAGATTGAGTACACAGTCGAAGCGGGCCCTTCCAGCTTCCGGTGGGAGTGCTAATGAATTAAGAGATCGATCTGCCCACTGACACACACACACACCGGATAGTGACGAAAACGGGAAAGACAACAAGAACTTCCTGCCGTGCATGGAGGCGAACGCCGAATGTTGCCAAGAATGCTTGTCGCCGTATCGGCTAATCGACTTTTTCAATGCTAACAATGTCGAGTAATCTTATCACAATTTTACAACTCCATTTCTGCGGTGAACACATACAGGTATAAGGTTGGGCTTGCTGCAAACGCATCCATGGTCTCGCTAGCTCCATGTATGAAAAGTAGAAATCTCAAAGCGCCTACGTGAGATTTAAGAACAGAAGTTATGAAAATCTAGCGAAGACATGAGCGGCAAACTGACCGGTAAGAAAATCAACGAGAACACTTTCTGTTCCTGTTAACACGCATGGAGGCAGTCATACAAACTATGGTAAGGCAGGCAGGCCTAGATAGGCCAAACAGATAGACAGACACAGATAAACAGACAGACAGATAGATAAACAGACAAACAGACAGACAA
>LRSR01012072.1:0-10470 GCA_001579985.1 Hypsibius dujardini
GACAGACAGACAGACAGACAGACGCACAGACAGACAGACAGACAGACAGACAGACAGACAGATTGTGGCGCCCAGAACTTGGGCTACAACTTCAGCTGATGAAAGAGAAATTTATTTTTATCAGGTTCACTTTCCTCTTATCGTCTGCTTAATAAAGTCCGTCCACTGTACTCACGCCCCAAATTTCTGCAAGTAAACTTTAACTACATAAACTGGAATTCAAGTCCTTTCAATTCCGGCTTTGCTAAATGTTCCGCTATCCAATGATCCAGCTTTCGGTTTGATTCGTCATCGATGGCGCTCTTCCAGCTACCGGATTTCCCTGAAGACGCAAGAGTCACCGGTTTCTTCGCATTCTGTTACAGTTTGAAAATGTGCCACATTCAGACCTAGTGTTTCTTAGCAAAGTCTGCTACGTCGTACCTCCTTTCATATAGGGCGATACTTTAAAGTCCATAACACCATACTTGTCCTGCATCTCCTGCCGATTGACCGTCGGATTGTCCTTCATTGTGTGGAAGGAACATTCGTGGCAGATCCTTTCAACTTGCTCCGCGGTGAGGGTCTTCCCCAGGAAGGCGGCGATTCGAGTCACTTCACGTGGCATGTTCTATAAAAGCGATGCCGAAATTTCAATTACCCTTAATCAATTGATCGATTGATTAACTGTAAATGAAGTACACGTTAAGAGCTTGTGTTTTAAATTAACTTCTAGTTTTGTGGCCTGGCACCTGCTTGAGTTCTTCGTAGGAGCAGACGAGAAGGCTTTCCAGGTGGCGCTGCTGCCAGTAGCCTTCAATGTGATCGAAGAACGGTCCGAACCAAATCTTGCCATGATCGCGGGTCATTTGGTCCGCCAAATACGGTAGATCATGCTGATATCCGACGGCCTTAATTCCTCTCATGAAGTTGTGAAGGGAAACAAGGACGTCTTTTGGATTGCGATACGTATAGATAATCTGGCCGATAAAGGGGAAATTCAACCACACGGTGGCTAGGTCATATGTGATCCCTATTTGATCGTACCTTGGCTTTCTGGAAAATGGAAATCGGAAGAGCCTTCACAGGCAGATGGGTAGCATACAGTCGGGGAGATGGTGCGGCTTTTATTTTGTGAATCGTCCGCAGCTCCGGATGGTCGATGGCAGGGGGCAGACATTCTTCGAGAAAGGGCACGAGTTGAGTCAACGGTTGGGTCTTGGAGTGCAGACAATCAGGATTGCCGTCATTTAGAATCATAGCTACGATCGCCGACATCCAGCTCCGTCCTTCACGTGTAACAAAAACATTTACGACCACTTTTCTGTCTGTGTCTGTGTCTGTGTCTGTGTCTGTGTCTGTGTCTGTGTCTGTGTCTGTGTCTGTGTCTGTGTCTGTGTCTGTGTCTGTCTCTGTCTCTGTGTCTGTCTCTGTCTCTGTCTCTGCCTCTGTGTCTGTGTCTGTGTCTGTGCCAAAACGCACCTGCTCGAGGGAAGGATATCAGACAGACATCGCCTGTTTTTGCCTCAAAACTCTCCACTTCCGCAAGCGTTTTGTACCACGGATAAGGCAGCATACAACCCATATAATTCAGACTGTATACAGCGAAAAAACGATGCTCTTCTTCGCTGTTTAACCTTGCTAGTTTTCACATCAAGCTCTTACAAAGATTCCGGCTCATCAAAAATCACCCGATGCATGAACGGTTTCGTCGCTTCTTTTCCACCCGCACCTCCAAGATGGTCCAGCTCTGACTCGTCTGTTGCTACTGCTTCTTTGGGGGTCTGCTCCATTGTCAGGCAGTGTAATCGACACAAAGGATAAGTGGATACTTTTTAAAGCAAAACAAATCTGAAGTAAAGTGATCTCAAAATATTAGGAAATTTTTCTGTTCGTGTAAGACGATCAGATCTAGCTCAGACACAGACACAGACACAGTTGTCTGTGTCTATAGAGTGTGTGCAGGTACAAGTTATTATTGATACGACGCTTCGAGCGCGTGATGGTGACACCCCAGGCGCATTTCAGACATCACAACTCGTCTTAACGCTAAAACCTCTACGAAAAAAAGTGTGCGTCGATAAAGTCTGACTGTCTTGTCTCGGAACTAAAAGACCACTCGTTCATGATGGCCGGGGAAGATAAAAGCGACGACACTGTCCTTCAACGTGAGAAACGGAGAGTGGACTACGCTGACGTCCGAAACCTTCGACGGTTTCGACGGTTTCGGACAGTTCCCACGGCAGACAAACAGACGGAGCAGTGCGCCGCGCATTTCTTTATTGCCTGCCTGGTAGAGGATGGGATTGGTGGCCGCGGTCAGGTACTGCAGCAGGGACGTGACCATGGCCACGACGAACTGGTAGATCTGCGGGTCGATGTTATACCAGATCCAGAAGACGTCGGCCGGGAGCCAGCAGACGGTCATGGAGATACTGAGGTAGGTGAAGAGGAGGAAGACGGCACGGTCCTTCTCCAGCCGGTGTCGGTGACGGAGCGGGAATGGGAAAGGTGGAGGGTTGGCAGTGAGGGACGGACGGGTCGACAGGGCACTACACTGCTGACTGGCAGTGGGAACGGTCAGGCGGGTGGGTGAAGCTTCGGCCGTCGGTCGAGGCGTGCAGGGTGTTTGACCCACGGCTCCTAAGGCAATGGAAATATAAGGGTAATACAACTTACAGGCAGCTACACTACGCATAGACCGACAAACAGACAAACAGATGGACGGACAAATAGACGGATGGTTAGAATGATGAACGGATGACGGAACGATGAGACGGTGAAATAGTGAGACGGTAAGACGGTGAGACGATGAGAGGGTGAGACGGTCGGTGAGACGGTGAGACGATGAGAGATTGAGACGGTGAGACGGTGAGACGATGTGACGGTGAGACGGCGAGACGGTGAGACGGTGAGACGGTGAGACGGTGAGACGGTGAGACGGTGAGGCGGATGAATGACGAAAACATGGGGAGGGACGGCGGAATTGTGGGGTCAAGGGTGCGACGACGGATGGATTAACGGAGAGTCGGGTAGGCAGAAGGCTTTAGGGCAAAAGGAAGGACTTGAGGCGCGAAGGGGGTTGTTCAGAAATTCAGAGAAAGCAAGGATCGACGGAGGGGTTGAGCGCGAGACGGTGAATGGAGAACTAAGGGTAGACGGACAGCCAAGAGATGGGTAAATGAACGGAACGGAGGAAGATGGAAGAGACGGTAAACAAGCGTTTAGTTTAGGCATGGATTTACTTGACGATTGAAATGGAAGGGTGGTCGAATGGACGGATAGCCGAATAGATGGATGGAAGGCAGCGTGGTCTGGTTAACGGCTAAACGTAATTAAGGACGGATGGGTGGATGGGTAAACCGAGAGACGGAGGGACGAATGGCAGCGAGAGTTGAACGGAAGAAGGACTGGAACGACGAAAAGATGGTCGGTCGGAGAGATGGACAGATGAACCGAAGGACGGCAAGGTGGTCTGGTGGACGAATGAACGGACGGACGAACGGATAGAAAAAAGAGCTCGAGAACGGTAGCAAGACGGAAGATCTGAGGAACGAAAGGCCAGTCGACGGACGGATGGACGGATGGACGGATGGACGGACGAACGGACGAACGGACGAACGGACGAACGGACGGACGGAGCTGACAGACGGGCATATAGATTGAGAATAGCTCAGGCGTACAAAACGACCAACAGATCCTCACCTGGACCAACCGCTCCGGACGTCCGCTTCAATCGTTCCCGAAACTTCACCGCGATAAACACGTAGATAAAAATCAGCAAGACGTGCGGAAAAACGTAGTTGACAAAGTTGACAGCCGTGCTCCACCACCGTTTCAGCTCCGTCTCCAAGGTCACCTCGCACGTCCGCGGATCGGTCTGCGTCCACCAATTCATGATGATGATCGGGCAGACGCAGACATTCAAATACACATACATCCCGAGCATCATCCGGCCGATCATTCTCCTGCTGTGCCATCCCCGGTGCTGCCGGTAATCCAGCGGATGGATCAGCGCGAAGGCCCGATCAATGGCCGTGATGAGGATGATGTGCGTCATCGCCGCAGCTGACAACCATTCGGCCCATTTGTAGACGGCGCAGTAGGTGATGCCGAACGGCCAGTACTCCAGGTAGTTCATGATGATAAAGTTACCCATACTGAACGTGGTGTAGAAGAGATCACAGACCTACATACAAAAGTTTTTTTTTTGGTTAAGCTGGGTTTCGTTCATCAATGCGGGGTACATAGACAGACCGTCAGGTGGATGATGTAGATGCCGAAATTGGTGCGGAGCTTTTTTTCGCGTACGAAAAGGAGCAGACAGACACCGTTGATGAAGATGGCCAAGAGCATGATGATGAGGGCCAACCACGTGACAATTCTCAAGCCTCTTCCGGTGCTGTAGTCGACGTCTGTGTGATTCGGTGATTGAGAATCATTGGCTGAATCATTAAACATCTTTGCTGATGTGTTTTCGTTCAATTAAATAACATGCAAAATACGTGAAAAGAAAAAGAAAATTTCAGTTGCGAAGGAAAATTCGCGACTGCAAGGCATCTCGCATCCCTCACCGATGCCGTTGCAGGCTCAATAATTGTCTCTGTGTTTGACGTCACTGTTTGCAGAGTAGATGGAATTTACTCAGTGTGTCGGATTCCGGGGTGATAATTTCCGGGGACCCCGTTTTGGAGTCCGCCAAATGGCCCTGAAATTAAAGGAGTAATTGAAACCTTGCTAACGCACTGTTTATACAACGCTCAATACACCCAACATAAAACCAGGCTAATGGACTTTTCTGTGGGGAAATACCTTTATTGGTCATTCTGGCGGGCATGTTTTTCTCGCTAGTAAGCAATTGTGTAGCCGTACAACGACCCGGGCGCAAGTCCTCGCCACAGTCTGTCTGTCTGTCTGTCTGTCTGTCTGTCTGTCTGTCTGTCTGTCTGTCTGTCTATCTGTTCGCCTGTGCGCTTGTCTGTCTGTCTGTCTGTCTGTCTGTTTGTCTGTTTGTAAGAGTCCTCCAAGGGTTGATAATTTCTCCAGCGCAATATTTACGTTGTCTCGATTAAAAAAAGTACAAATATTGAGCAGCTACATGAAGATAAGCCCTACTGCTTCAAAACGAGTAAAGTTGAAAAACATCTAACGAAAAATCTTAGAAAACTCTAGGCACAGGTGTCAGAGGTGAGGGCGTGGTCGCACTGCTTTCGGACGTAGGTTGAAACTGTAACAGCATCAAGACGTAACCGAAGATAATTGCGAGCGCCTGCAAGGACATCAGAATAAACACCGTCCATGTTAAAGAAATACATCAACGCATGAAAAAACCAAAACCGTACATTAATATACGCTGTTTCCTCTATCCTGAAACAGTTGCCGGCAGTAAAGCTGACTGCTGACGAGGAAGCCTGGTTCAATAAGAGGAGATACTCCGCCGCGAATTTGTCGTCAGTCATTTCAGGCTGCCAATCTCTCACCGCCACGGTTACTTCGTTAGCCTGCGAAAAAGAGCTTCCATGTCAACCTGAGCAATCTGTATCCTCTATTCTTTCTGACCTTTTTGGTGTTTCTGTGCGCCTGTTCGTCTGTCTACTGGCTGGTCCAGTCCTCCTGTCTGTGTGATCTGCATCTCTTCCTCTCTGTCTCTCTGTCTGCCTCTTTGTCTGCCTCTCTGTTTGTCTGTCTGTCTGTCTGTCTGTCTGTCTGTCTGTCTGTCTGTCTGTCTGCCTGCGTGTCTGTTTACCTATCGGCCTGCCTACCGGCCTGCCGACCAGTCTATGTTTCTTATCTATGTCTATGACTATGTCTATGGCTATGTTTATGTCTGCTTCTATGGCCATGTCTGTCTGGTTATGTCTATGTCTGCCTCTATGTCTGTTTATGCATATGGCTATGCCCATGTTTAAAGTATATGCCCATAGCCACCCTTTGCCTGTGTCTAAATCTGTATATCTATGTATGTACAGTATCTGTCTGTCTGTCTGCATCTGTTCATATCTTACCAACCTCCACATCTTGACTGCTGAATGTTTGCTGCTATTATGTACCGTCTACTGTTCCGCCTACGTTGTCTACAGCACATCTTTGCCTGAAAGTTTTGTCAGTAATCCCGACAAGTATTGTCTGCCTGCAGGATTACTTTGGTTGGGTGGAGAATTTCATTATTAATATTTCTATCATACCTCTATCATACCTCTATCATATTTCTATCATGTGTATGTCTCCTGGTGTTTACTGAGCAGTGTGTCTGACTGTGCAGCATTTTGAGACCACTTACTATAGCATGAACCCTCATAGCCTGCCGGATGACCAGAAAGAAGATAATCTCCAGCGCCACGAACATCAGCAACGCCTGATAGAACGCAAACCGGTCCTTTCCCTGTGCGACCGTCCCGAACTTCAGCACTATGTAAATGATGGAGGAGTTGACCACCACGAATAACACGTAAATGATGAGGATCATCGTCGAAAAACAGCCGTCCGGGAAATAGAAGATTTTACAGAGAATCCAGTGAGAAGTGCGAATGTTTCGTAGCGTCTCCACCGACAACGAGGCCCGAGTAGAGTCCTCTTTCAGGTACGCCACAAACCGCTTCCACTCCTTCCCGATGACGTCACACATGAGGGAGAAGAAGAACGGGACCGCGAAGCAGCTGAGGAACATGAAAAAGTTCTCCACACGGAAGGCGATCTTCACGCCATTTAGGACGTTTTTGCGGTTTTTGGAGATTGTGTAGTTGTACTTGGAGTAAGCGATCCAGTTCTCAATCTTCACCAGCGGCGAATCGATCGCAGCGAAGGGATATCTGTTTGCGGTAATGGGGTAGACTTGACTGACGAGGACCGTAACGGAGTTATTTCTAACGGAACTTACCCCTCGTAGGCCTTTTCAGTTCTCATCTCGTCCAGCATGTACTCGTACACCAATGTGAACGGGATTCCAATGGAGAGGGCTACGACGACGGCCAGGACTGCGTGGATGATGGCCATTTTTTGGTGTGACTTGACGATCTGTATCAGAAATCCATATCAACAGTGTCTCTGTCTGTCTACCTGTCTGTCTGCCCGCCTGTCTCTCTGTCTGTTTGTTTGTCTGTCTGTCTGTCTGTCTGTTTGTCTGTCTGTCTGTCTTTCTGCACCACAATGTCATATATTATTGTGACAGCCAGACCTACTTGCGCCCTTGTGGTAGCGTAATACTCGCGCAGCAACTTTATCATCGGACCCAGTCGGCGGCACGCCATCACCGACACTACCCCGTTTGACACGCCAATGAAAAGAAAGGCACTCTGGACGATGGTCGACATGCCCGTCGGCGTGAGGAATCGCACCATCACATCCGTTTTACAGTACGGGTGAGTGTGGTTGTCCTTCATCATGGTCTGGAAACCGGCGCAAAACGCCAGCGGCCACATCAGCGCAAACCCAAACAAGGACACGAACCCCATCACCAGGAACAGTCCGACTGTGCCGCAGTACACCGTTAATGCTGCATTCCACCGGCGCCGGACCTTGTAGGAGAAACCGAACGCCGTGCCTGCAACGAAAATACGCCTAAGTATCTTTTGAGCAACTTAACAGACAGACAGACAAACAGACAGACACACAGACAGAAAAACAGACAGACATACAAACAGGCAAAGAAAGAGATAGACAGTCAGACAGACAGACAGACAGACAGACAGACAGACAAGCAGACACACAGCAGACAGACAGACAGACAGACGGTCCGACAGACAGACAAACATAGACTCAAATGTCAAACACGGATATTATTAAGATAACTAATTAATTTGAACTTAATGTCTGATTGTCAATGACAGTTTTTTCAGTTTATAAATTTAACAGTTATTTTGAGGATGCTCATTTTTTACCTGTCGTCGCAAAGATGGACACCAACGAGCATAATCCGAGCGCCCGGAGCAGCCAGAAAAATGGTTCCAAGGCGGTGAGAGTATCAGCCGCCTGCTTGTCCGGATTCTCATTAAAGGGAATTTCCACCACAAATTCCTGGACGTTTTTGGCCGCACCCTTGGCGAACCGAATAGGTCCGAAGTTCTGCAGACGCTCCGTCGTGAAGGGTAACAAGGGAACTTCCGGTTGACTGTCGCTGCGAGAGCCTGAGACGGGCAGTGTCTTCTTCCGATACATCCCATTGTTGGACGCAAGGGGAGGTAAAGAGCGGTCTGTGAAGTCGGCGGACTGCTGGTCAGCGAACTGCGAAACATCTTTCAGATCCATCCGTCCGCTGCGGTCTCTGAAAATATAAATAATTTTTGGTTTCCTCAAACAATTGTCTAAAAAATTTATCGAGGGCAGCAAGTGTTTGAATCGAGACACTGCTTGTTTTCGTTAGAAAAAAAGGCGAGAAACCCTGGACGTGAAATCTCTTTAAATGGGGCAGACAAATATACGCCCTTTGTCTAGGCAGTAGAACGACAATATCATCACAATACTCACTTACGTCTCTCTGTCTGTCGCTCTGGGAGATTAAAACATTCAGGAATAGCCGAAATTTGATGGGCTATCCATCTATCTTTCTGTTTGTATGTGTCTGTTTGTCTGTCTGTCTACCTGTTCGTCTGTTTGTTTGTTTGTCTGTTTGTCTGCCTGCCTGCCTGTCTGCCTGTCTGTCTGTCTGTCTGTTTGTCTGTTTGTTTGTGTGTCTGTGTGTCTGAGCGTCTGTTTAATTGTCTGTCTCTTTGTCTGTCTGTCTGTCTGTCTGTCTGTCTGTCTGTCTGTCTGTCTGTCTGTCTGTCTGCACGCTGTAATATAAGAGCCGTTTCATTTAGGAATGTTTGTTCCTTGTCTGAATATCATTCTTCTCTGTGAGCAGGAAGGAAGTTACACATCTTTGCGTACTTGAATTTGCTTCTTGTAATGAGGTTTTCGTTAGTCAACAATCGCGAGCTGTTGATTGCTTTTAAATTTTAGATTTTACAGCTAGATGTGACATACCTGGAACACTTGGTAGCGTTGCTGTTTGCTGTTTTGAATTTCGCAGCAGCAAATCCCTTTTGGACTGCGCGCACTTCCGACAAACGCGACGGAAAGCGACAGTTGATTTAGGGATACCAATGGTTTCAATCAGGTACAGCATATATACATAGAGGCATATCACCGTGTGCAAGGTTCAACAATTTTCCACAAAGCGATGCAAATCGGTTTAACAGACTGCGTAAATCCTTCGTCTTTAATTTACCACTTGGAATTTTGTGTCGCTTCCGCTGTCAAAATCAGGTGAAGGAATGAGAGATTCGGCCAGCAACACACATGCGGTGAAGATAAGACAGCCAACAATGATACACAGATTATTCAGTTAATCAGGAAAGGTTGAAGCGTGAGATAATGGAATTGTTAGTTATCAATGCAACAGTACACGTAACAGTCATCCGAAAGGTTCGTCATTTCTCCAACTCCAGACTCTCTTGTCTGTCTGTCTGTCTGTCTGTCTGTCTGTCTGTCTGTCTGTCTGTCTGTGCGTCTGTCTGTAAAAGTCATCCGAAAGCTTCGTCATTTCTCCAACGCAATATTTACCTTGTCTCGATTAAAAAAAGTACAAATATTGAGCAGCTACATGAAGATAAGCCTTACTGCTTCAAAACGAGTAAAGTTGAAAAACCTCTAACAAAACATTTTAAAAAACTCTAGGCACAGGTGTCGCAGGTGAGGGCGTGGTCGCACTGCTTTCGGACGGAGGTTGAAACTGCAACAGCATTAGGACGTAACTGAAGATAATTGCGAGCGCCTGCAAGGACATCAGAATAAGCACCGTCCATGTAAAACAAATACATCAACGCATGAAAAGAACCAAAACCGTACATTAATATACGCAGTTCCTTCTATCCTGAAACAGTTGCCGGCAGTAAAGCTGACTGCTGACGAGGAAACCTGGTTCAATAAGAGGAGATACTCCGCCGCGAATTTGTCGTCAGTCATCTCAGGCTGCCAATCTCTCACCGCCACGATCACTTCGTCAGCCTTTGAAAAAGAGCTTCGATGTAAACCTGAGCAATTTGTACTCTGTTTTCTATCTGACTGTTTTTCGGTCTTTCTGCGCGCTTGTTTGTCTGTCTTCTGGCCGGGCCAGTTCTCCTGTCTGTCTGTGTGACTGTTTCTGCCTGCCTGCCTGCCTGTGTGTCTGTGTGTCTGTCTGTGTATCTGTCTGTGTGTCTGTCTGTGTGTTTGCCTGCCTGCCTGCCTGTCTGTCTGTATGTCTATGGCTATGTCTATGTCTGCTTCTATGTCTGTCTATGCATATGGCTATGCCTTTGTCTATGGCTGCGTCTATGGTACCTGCCCACGGCCACGCAGCTGCCTCTGTCTAAATCTATCACGCCTTGACTGCTGAATATGTTTGACTGGGCACCATTTTGAGACCACTTACTATAGCATGAACCCTCATAGCCTGCCGAATGACCAGAAAGAAGATAATCTCCAGCGCCACAAACATCAGCAACGCCTGATAGAACGCAAACCGGTCCTTTC
>LRSR01012075.1:0-14281 GCA_001579985.1 Hypsibius dujardini
GTCTGTCTGTCTGTCTGTCTGTTTGTCTGTCTGTGTGTCTGTCTGTGTGTCTGTTTGTCTCTCTGTCTTTTTGCCAACTTGCCTGGCAGTTGGTTTTAATTTTGTGTTTTTGAATTATCAAAAATCACATCACTTTCAGCGAGCATCCGAGCTAGATCGTCTTATTCGGGAAGTGGGAGAAGAAGCAAAAGAACTTCTCGGTACCAGGAGAAAAGATATCAGACCACGCGCAAAAATAAATTTTAAAGGTACAAACGCTCATAATAAAGTTTGTATGCGAAATGAAATCTGACGAACGTTGTTCCTTCTCCTGAAGTTCCTGGACTTACGTCTGACGACGACGAGAATCCATCCAGCTCACGCGATGAATCATCCCAAGACCAGTCCGACCAATGGCCGCTCATGGAAACCTCAGCCATCACGAAATGCGTTTACGTCCACTATAAACCGCGAAAAAACAGCATTCAAGACGCCCAGACCGGATGCACCATTATGTCTGAACCTTCCAATTCGTCAAAGTAACTAATCAAATCTAGAAATATGCCAAATTTTATTATTTTCATATATAAACAAATTCAACTTTAAACAAAAAGATATTTATAAAAACAAATGATAATAAAATAAATAAATAAATTACTGTAACTATATATGTAGATGCTAAATAAAATAAGAGAAATACACGGCTGTTTTACTCTGTGTAGTTCTCACAGACATTTTGCCAACAATTCCACCCTCCCTCCGATATCCGACGCTGAGGAGCCGGACAGCCGCGAACGGACCCCCGTCACGCCGGCCAAAGACGTTGCGGACTACGGCGGTGTCTTCGTTGGAGGGCCCGCGCAACCGGTTTTCTCCCGCAAACCGCCGAAAAAGCCGATGGCGACCGTGACGGAGAATCACATCGCCCGGGTGGAGATGCACGATCACCGTCCGACGCAGAACGGTCCGAAGAACGGCCGGATCTCGCCCATAGCCGGGGAGCCTGAGGCCGGCGTCGCAATGGAACGCAGTAAATCAACACCGTTCCCGGCCGGTTCAGAAAACCGGCTGCGTTCCATCATGAAGCATAACAACAGTGTCAGTCACCGGGCAGCGTCCCTGCCGACCCCGGTTGATGAAGGTACGTCTAACAAGGCAAACACGTACCAATGAACAGACAAACAGGCAGGCAGGCAGGCAGACAGACAGACAGACAGACAGACAGACACAGACACACAGACACACAGACACACAGACACACAGACACACAGACACACAGACACACAGACACACAGACACACAGACAGACACAGACAGACAGACACAGACAGACAGACAGACAGACAGACAGACAGACACAGACAGACAGACAGACAGACAGACAGACACAGACAGACAAACAGACAGGCAGACAGACAGACAAAGTGAATTTGCCTAAAAGGCGGGTAGACAGTGGCCACATAAGCAACCACGCAAAGATACTGCAGACAAACAGAAACAGTCAATTTGCTTGCACGTTATTAACACCATGCCGATGTTTCAGATCTCATTGAAGTGTCATCGCCTCCCGAATCCCGATCCGGGAAAGCGTCCATCAACCACAACCACAACGCAACAAGCGGATTCCCCAGCCGACAAGTCACCATCGACTCCGCGGACTCACCGGCTGACAGCAAACGTCTGCGTTGTGACGTTATTGCGTCCTTATAAACAGAGACAGAAAGATGTTTATATTTTGCAACTCTTCTTCTCATCCGTACCCTTCGTTTTCAATACATCTTTTACCGCACCGTACCGCGTGTTAAAACAGCATTCAAACGGAGGAAATTCCTGCATTTACCGTAGCAGTACATGCGAGAACCCCGGTTGGAATAAACAAAAGATGTCTATAACAAATGGAACAACAACGTCGCTTTTTTCGGAGCTCCTCAGCCGCGTAGCAATCGCAACGCCAAGTCCTCATCGGCTTGCACATTGACAGGGGCAGGCTCTACCCGCTTCTTCGTTCTCCCACTTCTCGTGTCTTCCACATGTCTCATAGGCTCTTCCACCACTTGCACCTTCTTCGTCCTTCATAGCGAGTTGAGTTTCCTCGGATCAACGGCAGCTTCTTCTGCCTCAGTTTTTGGGTAAAATATGACTTTCGGGACAGATTTTTTTATTTTTAGCATTCCTGACTCAACTTTTTGAATCGATTGGCATCAGCCAAATTTCGATCAGAAATCAGAGGGCGGAGCTAGAGCGTTTTGATCATTTGCCCACATCATTCGGATTAAGATAGATTTGACCACTTCTGACCCAAAACAATATTCTGAACCGATTGTAATAAGCCGAATTTCGATCGAAAATCAAGGTCGGAGCAACAGCGTTCTAATTTTTCGTTTACTTACGGTACTCAAGATTACGATACATTTGACTCTTTGTAGATCAAAACATTGATTTGAATCGAGTAGCATAGGTTGTTTCGTTCGCTCGCGCTCATGTCTGGTCAGGCTCGCAGTCGTGTTGGCTAGTCGAAGCGTGATCGATTCACTGGTAGCGGTATCAGCCCTGCCATTCTTTTGTGACCAAGGATGAATCACCGCGCGAAGGCTCCTTCGCTTCGCTGGCTCACCCACGCTCGGCGCCCCATCACTCATGGAAATCTGAATCATTGATGCCATTTAAAACCCATCGCCAGTGGCGCCATTCAAAACCCATAAAAACCCATAAAAACCGATCTAAAAATGTAGTCATTGAAACCCATTCCCTGCGCGGCGGATCGCTCGCGCTCAGGTCAGTGGTCAGGCTCGCAGTCGTTTTAGGTAACCGATGTTTGATCGATTGACACAGTAACGGTATTGCCATCAAAACACGATAATGGTATCAGCGTTGCCATAAAATACTGTTTGGGTCAGACAGTTTCACAACTTTTTGGAATTCGGGTGCTTTGACTGAACGACCATTCAAAATGCTGTAGCTCCGCTCTCTGACCTTGAGTTAAAATTCGGCCGATGTCGATTGATTTAGAATATTGTTTTGGATCAGCAACGGGCAAATTTACTTCAATCTGAGTGCTGTGGGTAAACGACTCCTCAGAGCGCTTGACACCACCACCTTCTTCATCTTCTTCTTCGCCATCGCCCATCGCCCATCGCTTGCAGCTCGTCGCAAGCCGACGGTTGTCCGGGTTTCCGACGCAGCTCCTTCCGCTTCTTATTGTCCAGACGGTGCTGCAGCCCACACTCCTCCTCAAAATTAAGAAAATATTCTGTCTTATCTGTCTTATATATTTGTCTAACATGCACTTTTCAGCTCGTTTGTTCGTTGGGTGTCTCTCTGTTTATCTGTCTGGGTAAAAGTCAACTTGGGTTATAATGATGCATGCGGAGCGAAATCGTGCCCATGGTCTCAATCAAGTTACAATAATTAACAGCTTTGACTTTAAATTACTGTAGAATTACTAATGAATTACTTGATTTTCTAATACAAATCTGCAGATTCGCAGGACTTTTCACTTCTGTTTCGAGAAGCGTTCACGGAATTGAAAGGCTATACCTTGCCGTTCAAAATTTGGAAAACAGCAAGCGGCCTGGTCTTTAAATATATCCCGTCCTATATATTTAGCTTTCAGACAAGCGCATTTTGTGTCCAAATATGGTGATAACGATCACGATATGCGAGAGACCAAAAAGTCTACACCTAATCTTCTTATCCGACAAATCACGGATGAAGGCCAGCGCGTGACACCCGCAATGTTGATCATAGCGCCCAAACTACAATCAAAGACAAGATTGAGTACAGTAGAGGGTCCAGGGAATGGGCAAAAGGGGCGGAGCAGGGGGTGGTCAGGTGCTTGATTGTTCGATTGTGTACACAAGAGGGTCCAGGGAATGGGCAAAAGGGGCGGAGCAGGGGTAGCATGGTTTGAAAATGGAAGAAAACAAAAATAAAGCAACCGCTGCACGTCAAGTGAATGGTTGGTTGATTGTTTGAAAATTACCCCCTACCCCGCCTCTTTGCCCATTCCCCGGACCCTTCAGTCTACTTAACCTTGTCATTAACTGTATTATAGTAGTATATTTTTTTATTGCTAATTTCCATTCCAGTTCGGAATATCTGTATGGAATCGACTTGTGCCACAGAGCGTTGACATTCCCGACTCGAAAACTGTTCAACCTTTGACTTCCGGTGCCAAAACTCCAACAATCCGGGTTGGCGCTCCTGCTCCACCAGCCAGCTTCATCGGTAGGACGATAACGTAACCGCCGGCTTCCGACATGCTCTCCAAGTTGGCCACATTTTCCAGTCCAATGCGGTTGTTTTCGGCCAGAGCGATGTGGGTTCCCGGATTCTTCAACTGGCCATAGTCGGTGGACGGTGAGTCCACACCGATGCCGCGGATGCCGCGTTCCTTTACCAGGAAGCTTGTCGTTGCCGGTTCGAATGCCGGGTAGTGAAGGCTGGAGACGTTGGCTACATCCGTACTGCCGTAGACGTTGGACAAGGCCGGCCACTTGGCTCCCCATCCGGAGAGCATGAATACGAAGGACCCTTGGGGAATACGACCATGTGCCGTCTCCCAGTCCTTGACGTCTTCCTGAGTGACCAGGTAGTCAGGATTCGACTGAACTTTCTTGGTGACGTTGAGTACCACGGCTGGACCTATCAACTGCTCCAGGGAAAGTTGACTCACATCAAGCCTGCGAAACGACATCGTGCATTAAGTATTAATTTCACTTTTACCATATCCCCCGATCTCAAAAGACACGATTTTGCCCTACCAATTAATTTGATCCACCCCGGATCTTATCTGCTCATCACCGTTTACTATTGTTTACCTACAATCAATGAATCAACTAATTCAATGTGTGCGTCAAGAAATTCCGCTTACTCAATCAATGAATCGCTGCCAAGTTGCTGTTAAATTTCAACCAGTCACGACACAGTGAATCCGATTGAACAGTCAACCGATGACTGGAGGGGTGGGGCTTAACTGTCCCTAGAGATTTGGGGAATACGGTAATCTCTTTCAAATTGTGCAACAACAGGCAATAGATCAAGCGGCGCTAGGCATCGAAAACAGGCTTGTTTTGAGGTTCGAATTTGGAATTAGTGACTCGACTGAGTGATTCCACAAAACAGTTGGAGCTATGGCAAAACGAAGGCTGAGAAAAAGGTACCCGCTTTTGTTGAAATGAATCGGTGCATCCATGTGAGTTCCCACGTGAGTGGCGGTGGTGAGACCCTCAGCCTGGTAGTAGCCCCATTGTCCCTTGCTCTGCGAGTGGTCCGTGTAGGTTTTCAGTGTGAGCTTGTCAAAGGGCGACGGGGTGTCCGGCCAGATGGGCGTGTTAGCGTCTAAGGGGTGCGACAAATCCACCAGCCTCTCTGTGGAGACTTTAAATTCAGCCGCTGGGAAGAGTGAAGCGACTGGGAAGAGTGAAGCGACTGGGAAGCCGGCAGTTCCCGATCCCGCCTCGGTCGACATTGCTCTATCCCTCTCACGTTGAGATGCAGAATGAAGACAACGAATAGAGGTAAGTATTGTAAAATGATGTAGACAGCTCTTAAATACTGAAGGTTGCGCTTTATATGCCTCAATTCCGGTCGGAGGGTTTTCCTCCAGGCCAAGTACAGCTGTGCTGAGGTCACCTTGAGGGTGATTGTTTGCGTTCTGGTGGGCCGTGTGGGACAATCACACATTTGATTTGTTTAGTTGTTGATTGATTTATTGGCTGACAGAAAATGCACTGCGCTTTCCTTTGGCGGCGTGTGCGTCATGGGCAACAGAATGCTCCTGACAAATGAATTCAATCATATTGACAACGAAATCGTGGAGAAATTAATTGCAATATAATGCAGAGAACAGCGTTCTCAAATAAAAACAACAACAAAATGCTAAGGATTTTGCAGTAATGTGACCTAAATCAATCAAAGCTTGATAGACACATTTTACCCCTACGGCACACCAAAACCCAAACAACGACCTTCAAAGTAACCTCAGCAGAGCTCTCATGCGACGGTCCAATGATGAAAAAACAACTTGCGGCCGAATTGGTTTTTACTCGTACTCGAACTACGTCGTTGCACATTTTCGCGAGAAATGCACCGGATTCGCACCGGGAACAATCTGATAGCCTCGGCTAGCGATTACCAGCAAAAAAACTCCCCGCTGTGGTGTCGATTTCAACCTTCTTGGAGGTTGCATGTTGAATTATATGATTGAGAGAGAGATAGAGAGAGAAAGAAGAAAGCAATGAATAACTGCCAATAACGCACTAAAGTTTTTCTTCGCCATGCCTGCCAATACATCATGGCAGCTCCAGCACGAACGCGATTCGTGAACTGCAACGATCCGCGGAAGATCCCACCTCTTAATTTTGGCGTGTACAGTAAGCGACAGAATTTAATCTAATGGAGGGTCCCGGAAATATGCAAAAGGAGCGGGACAGGGGTAATGCTTAAACAATCAACCAATCAACCAGCAGAGCTCCCAAGAGGGGAGGGGCAGGGTAATGCTTAAACAATCAACCAATCAACTAGCGGAGCTCCGGCGCAATTAGAATTGAGTTGATTGGTTGATCGTTCAATTATTACCCCTGCCCCGCCCCTTCTGTCCATTTTCGGAACCCCCCGTTAGATTAAATTCTATCGCTTACTGTACACGCCAAAATTGCGAAGCGGGATCTTTCGCGGATGGTTGCAGTTCTTGCATCGCGTTCGTATAGGAGCTGCCATTTTTACTTAATTTAGTAATCGCTTTGCACAAAAATTTAAAAAATGATTTTATATTACTTTTATAGAATAAGTCACCTAGTAAGTTAGACATAAAACACCCTTACTCGGTAATTTTTTTTTTATGATGATATGATTTTGGCGGTCGGGTGTTAAATCAATGAATCAAATGATGTGAGAAACAGTTGCTTTCAATAGCCAAAATTGGCTCAAACTCCGAACACCCCATTTTGCTGAGCGCCCTGATCAAACTCCTGATTGGCTCATTTCGTACAGCTTACTCGTTGTGCTCGATTGATTGATTGTACGGTTGTGCTTTTTCGTATATTTCTCCCTACAGTGGTAATTTGGTGAATGGCACTCAATAGGCACGGCCCGGGTTGGTTAAAATTGACGGGTAGGGCAGAAAATTTTCCCATGAGAACGCGAACATAATGTGATAAAATTCCTATTTTCACATTTGTCTTCTTTAACATATCATCAAAAGCCATCGATGGGGGCAGTTATATTATGTTAGAACAGCATTCAAACGGAGGAAATTCCTGCATTTACCGTAGCAGTACATGCGGGAACTCCTGTTGGAATAAACAAAAGATGTCTATAACAAATGGAACAACAACGTCGCCTTTTTCGGAGCTCCTCAGCCGCGTAGCAATCGCAACGCCAAGTCCTCATCGGCTTGCACATTCACAGGGGCAGGCTCTACCAGCTTCTTCGTTCTCCCACTTCTCTTGTCTTCCACATGTCTCACAGGCTCTTCCACCACCTGCGCCTTCTTTGTCTTCCGTAGCGAGTTGAGTTTCCTCGGATCAACGGCAGCTTCCTCTGCCGCAGTTTTTGCCCTGGTCTTCCTCTTTTTCATAGACACTTTCTCTTCCTCCCCGTTCGAATCAGCTTCTGCAACCACACCTTGCAACATTCTTCGCTTCTTCCGATTGCCCCGCTTCGCCGGTTCGTACTCGGCTTCCGTGATCACCGTCTCGTCCTCCTCCTCTCCGAAACTTCCCCACGTGACGCCGCCTCCTTCGCCGTCATCTAAGCTTCCCAGGGTGACACCAGCATCTTCTTCATCTCCTTCGCCGTCGCCCATCGCTTGCAGCTCGTCGCGAGCCAACGGTTGTCCGGGTTTCCGACGCAGCTCCTTCCGCTTCTTATTCTCCAGACGGTGCTTCTCCTTTATCCGCTTCCGTTGCGCCAGCTGATCTTCCTTGTCCACCTGAAATGATCCACACGTTGGCCAATTTCCCATTCCAAATGTGAATTGAATGGAAAACGTCAACAACAAAAAACTTATTATCACTGCTTAAATTCGAGCATAAATGTAATAAATTATTGTATTTTTTTTTGCCATAAAATTACCCACTTCCAAACCTCGAGGTATCGAGGAAAATAAACTATGAACTAAAATAAAAAACGCTCGGAAATCCTTAAACTAATTTAACAATCAAAGTTCATAAACGCAAAGGGGATTTTGTTAAGAGGATGCGAATATTCTGAAAGGAAGTTTTTAAGATTAAGTGGATATACACTAGTGCTGTTTCAGTGTGCTGAAAAGATGACATTTTAAATGGCTTGAAAAGCGGCTTTTGAAATGAGAAAAGGTGGCTTTTCTTCGGAAGAAAAAAAATCTTGATTTTAACAAATTTTGCCGGTGGATTTTACTTAATTTAATATTGTATTCGAGTTCAAACACCTTGTTTAACCAACACAAACAAACACCAACCTCCAAGAGCCGTTGCTTGGCCTCACTCAAATCCAACCCGGCGGAGGTGATCCCGCCCTGACTGACATACGCACTGGAGCCCTCCACCAACAAGGCATTCCCGTCGTCGTCGAACCTTATCCGCGTATTGGAGAGGATACCCTTATTCGCCTCCTTCCTGGCCAGCGCGGCCTTGGAGATGTGCCGGAGTTTGTTATTCACCGGCTCCAGTTTCGAGAGGTCTTCCTCCACGGCCGGGGCGTCCTTGACATCCTTCTGCTTCACAGTCAAAATTTCGTCCTCCGACTCGTCGGACTGGTCATTGGAGAAGGACTTTGATGAGGAACCCTTCTCCGCGGTCTTCCCGGGTAGGTCGCCGCCGGCATCGCGACGCCGTAGCCGGTCGAGGAAGCGGATTCGCGGCTGGTCGTACAGCCCGAGGGACTGCGCGTACGCTGACAGGTCCAGCGTCTTCAGCTCGGGCTCTCTCCAACCGGACTTCCACAGGTGCATAAGGTACGCCTGAAAGTGGGAATGTTAGTTCCAGCCGCAGTGTGAGGCAAATAAAATAGCTTGGAAATGGGTGAATTGGCTTTGTTCAATGTGCAACTCCACAATATCCTTTCAATTCCAATTGGAACTGGAATCGATCGAATTACACTTCCAATGCCAATTCCTGGAATTCCTTCCTATTGCTAGCATTCGGCTCGCTCCGGATTCGAAATGAATAGCGGGGTGAGATTGAAGTGAGCATCCTTACCTTGAAGCAGCGCTGGGCGGATGCTTTGAGTTCGGGGTCACGGGCCAGCATGTTCTCGAGGGAGGTCTTCATGGGAGTGACGCGACGGACAGCACTCTCGGAGACGTCTTGACGCGTGATGGATATCTCCTTAGCCTGGAGCTTTTCCACAAACGGCTCCTCGCGGTCGAGGAGGACCAGGACGGAGGTGCCGGATTTGTCGTAGCGAGCGGTCCGACCTGGAGAAAAAAAACTCACTCAAGGAAAGACATCAGGAAAACACATCTTCATTGACGTGTTTCTTTCGACTTTCCACAACTTGGTCATCTCAATTTCTCCATCAGGACAAAAGGCAGTCTCATTTACAGTCTCAGACCTAATATTCGGAAAGAAGAAAAATAACTGTAGTTTCCAATAATTGTAAGATAAGAAAAAAAATTTAAGCTTCATCCGATCATAAGATTTTAAATAAGAAATAGAAAAATTAAAAATAATCTCGTTATTGTGACGGTTTTATTTTAGAACCACTCAGTCTTGCTCAAGCCGCATGAATTCATACAGTATATCTATAAATAGATAGCATTTACAAAATATACGCCAAATTAAATTTATCATCTATTTCTACATGATTAATAGTAATTAAAATTTCTGGTAATTTCGGCGGTTTTACCGATTTTGACCATAAAACACTACAAATAATTCCTGAAGCAACGAATAAATTTACCTGCGCGGTGAATGTACTGCTCCACCGTGTCCGGGCAGTCCAGCTGCACCACCCAATCGACATTGGGGAAGTCCAGCCCGCGCTCACAGAGGTCCGTCGCGATCATCACCACGTGCTGCTTATTGAGGAAGTCCTGGTACGCCGCGGTCCTCCGCATCTGACTGAGCTTCCCGTAGAGCGCCAGCACCCGCACCTCGTTCTTCTGCAGCACGTCATGGAGGTACTTCACCTCCTTGGTAGAGGAGACAAAGACCAGGATCTTGCTTTGCGTCGCGGTCTTGATGAAGTTCCATAGGAACTTGAGTTTTCCCTCCAGCGGGACGAGGGTATAAAAGTGTTTGAGACCTTCCACCTGCTCGTCCACGGAAACGACGACCGGCCGATCGAGACTCAGCCGGGAGAGGTCCTTGACCGAACGGGTCTGGGTGGCGGAGAAGAGGAGCGTCTGCCGGGGCGTGGGGAGGTGCTCCACGATGGAGGCCATGTCGCGAGCGAAGCTCATGTCGAGGATGCGATCGGCCTCGTCGATGACGACTATTTTCAGGGAGGATACGTCGAAGCGGTGACTCTTGTCCATGTGGTCAAGGATCCGGCCCGGCGTGCAAATCACAATGCTGAAACGATGGCGAAAAAACATGATATATAAAAAATACACTGGGTAATCAATCAATCAGTCGAAGAATTTAATGTCAGTTCAGCCAGCATTGTTTCAAGATTTTCAATTTCAGTTAAACACGTCATCAAAGTCCGATATTGAAATAAATGACCAGGCGTCTGACTTTAAATTAAATTAAGTATCACTTAATTTAACATAACCACCGGAACACGGAAGTACCCGGTCGCAAGGAATGTTTTACTGAGTACCCAAAGTTGGCCAACCAAATGCCAAAATAATTCTAGTGAATGAAGTAAATCAATCGTCACTACAATTAAGTTATTTAAAATTGACGTCGACGTTATTTTAGCATCTCACTAGAGAGGATCAGTGAAACTAAAAATCATAAACAAAAGAGACTTTTCAAAGCGTGAACTGATCGATCAATCAACCACGCCACCTGATGAAAACCTAGAGGGATTTCCTTCCGGGTCAATGCACGTTTCCAAATCACAAGCTATGCTCATTTAAAATGGCTTAATTTCAACAGGAACCGAAATTGAAAAGATTAGGCCAACTGAATTTTTTTACTAAATAAATGCAGCACTGGGTCAAGGAATCCATTTCATCAAACATTGGCAAATCCAACAAGTCAATCAGCCAATCAATCGAAGCCATCAATGAACCAATCCATCTGCCTCAATAGATCAATCAAGCACACACACACACACACACCTGTATTTCTCCATGATTTTCCGCTCATGCGCTAGGTCCCGGCCTCCGTGGCCGCCCACGACCAATCCGACCGACAACTTATGCCGCCGCCCCACCTCGTGGAACACCTTGGCAATCTGCAGAGCTAGCTCACGGGTCGGCGTGATGACCAGCGCGCCCAAGCCGAAGGTGTCGGACCACTTCTCCCGATGGAGCAACTCCAGAATGGGAATGACGAAGGCCAAAGTTTTCCCCGAACCGGTGCGCGCCGCAGCCAGCACGTCCCGGCCTTCGATGGCCGCCGGGATGGCCTTGGTCTGGATCGGCGAAGGGACTTTATAAATGGCGCAGTCCCGTAGACCCTCCAGCGTCTCCTCGGACAGATCAAATTCCTCGAAGGAATCCATTTATTGCGCAATCAAGCAACGCCCTGCAGTTAGAACTTCTGTCCCACAGAAAATGTTTCGTTAAGTGGTGATTCAACTTGACTTGACCGGCGAAATATATATTTATATTTATTATTCAAATAGGTCTAAATAAAAAAAATTCTAAGTGATTCCGAATTCGGCATCTTACTAATAATGCCCCAAGTGGGCTAGCTTTGTTGTTCGGAATATAAGAGTCATGTTCGGATAATTAACTTTACGCTGTTCGTCACTTTCCCCCTTTTCTGTTCACTTCCTTCCGCTTCCGTTGAAAATTTGCCAGCTCACCACCAGACTTTTTGGGGCATACTGAAGTGTCTTCTGTGCTGCAATCGCCTTTTCAGATATAAAAGAGGAGATTATTGTGAGTTTATTGGATGCAGTAGTGAAGCGCCTGAGTTTCCGACCCCGGTCGGAATGCTGCGACCTGCTTTACGATTACCACCACCACTTTGCCCCGCGATTTGTGCCGCAACTGTTCGCCCATCCTCATCATCATCAGCTGATTGTCTCCTCCAAACCGCTTCCGCACTCGCGACATTCCCCCCTTTTCGGACTGCTAAAACTGTAAGTTGATGGTAGTTTTTACATTAAAAAACATGGAGATAACAGTTTTCATTTCATAGCGTAAGTATTTCTTACCAAGAAGGCACAACTGAAGTCGATTTGTCCCTATACTTAAGGATTGATTGATTGATTGATTAGGTTTGGTTTCTCGACTATTTTGCTCCCCCGAACCTTGCAATAGTAAATGTGTAGTTGGCTGTGTCTTGCAATGTGTTTTAAGTCAAATTTCTGGCTGTAATTGTGTCCCCGAATTTTATGGAGGTCAAGACAAGTGGGGACTCGACATCGTTACAGTTTCTCAGTGATCGCTTGAATTGCTTGTGAAGTTGTTGCTTGATTGATGGATTGAATTAATAAATTGGAATGTCACATTTCTTGCGTCTCGTTCAGCGGTGTTCGTCCTCATTTTAGATGGCTTTGGATGCGGCAAAAACTTCGTCGTCCGTCAAGGTGGATCTGTCGGATCGGCTGAAGGGGCTTGACAAGAACGTTTGGTACGCAGTGCTCCCCGATTGTCTTCACGTCTTGTTTAATCATTTATTGATAATTAAATTATTATAATTATTATAAATACATTATATCCCGTCAATTTTCAGGGTGGAATACACTGGACTAGCTGCCAAACATAAAGCTGTCAATTTGGGTCAGGTGAGAATCGGTTTACGGCAAAAACGCTTTGCACTTCCTAAAACAGTACGAGAAAATAACGAGAGAAATAATAAAATAATAAAAAATGTATTTATTTAAAACAAATAAAAAATTTATTAATTTATTTTAAATATTTAATTAATCCGCTGATCTATAATTTGAATGATTAACTAATTATCTAGTAATATTTTTTTAATTTGATGGGTGTACCATTTTAAACTGAAGTCATTGTTTAATCCTGGTAAAATTAACTCCCCAAGCAGTTCAAGTTGGATGTTGTATTTCTTCTTTAGGGGTTTCCCGATTTTCCACCTCCCGCATATGTGACTAAGGCCTTGGCGGAAGCTACCAACGGTGCGAACCACTTGCTGAACCAATACACCCGAGGCTATGTAGGTTCTCCCGTGTCACACTACACTCAACGACAAGACTGAGAACACTGGAGGGTCCGGGAATGGGCAAAAGGGGCGGGACAGGGGGTGCTTTTCAAACAATCGACAATCAACCACCTCCGCACCCCCTACTCCACCCCTTTGTCTATACCCCGGACCCTTCAGGGTACTCAGTCGAACAAGCAATCACCTGATCACCCCCTGCTCCGCCCCTTTTGCCCATTCCCCGGACCCTCCAGGGTACTCAATCGAACAAGCAGTCACCTGACCACCCCCTGCTCCGCCCCTTTTGCCCATTCCCGGACCCTCCAATGTACTCAATCTTGTCGTTGATTGTAGTACTCTGCTTGTGTGTGTGCCTTATTACAATATTCCACAATCCCTTCGGCACACTGGGGACACAACAACAAAATAGCCCAGTAATTTATTCAGCCATTTATTTATGCGATTTTACCGTTGGCAGGGTCATCCACGACTGGTCAACGTCATGGCGGAAGTCTTCAGCAAAATCCACAATCGACCCATCGACCCAAACAACGAAATCCTGGTGACCATTGGCGCGTACCAGTCGTTGTTCTGCGCCATCACCGGCTTCATCAACCCCGGAGATGAGGTGATATTTTGGAGAGATCAAACCATTTTGTAATTTTAACAGGGCCAAATCTTCAGTTTTTTTAAAATTTGTCTGCAGGTCATTGTGATAGAACCGTTTTTCGACTGCTACGAGCCGATGATCAGATATGCTGGTGGTACACCGGTTTTTGTGCCATTGCACCCTCCGAAGGTGAGTTCTTTGTCATTTGTCTTCTTTGTCAGTCTGTCTGTCCGCCTGTCTGTCTGTCGGTCTGTCTGTTTGCTTGTCTGTCTGCCTGCCCGCCTGCATGTCTGTTGTTTATCTGACTATCTCTGTCTGTCTGTCTGTCTGTCTATCTGTTTACCTGTCTGTTTACCTGTCTGTTTGTTTACCTCTCTTTTTACCTCTCTGTTTACCTCTCTGTTTACCGGTCTTTTTATCTGTCTGTCTGGTTGACTATCTGCCTGCTACTTCGTCTGTCTGTCTGTTTGTATGTCTAACTGCC
>LRSR01012076.1:0-36688 GCA_001579985.1 Hypsibius dujardini
TCAACATCTACAAGGACAGCTTCGAGCAGGGTGGCCACAGCATTACCCGCACCCTGGTCAAAAAGCTGCTGCCGGAAGATCTCAACAACAACGCGCCGGTGGAGGCTGTGAAATCCGTTGCCCAACTGCTGTTAAATCCGTCAACTATCCGCACGGAGATCACATTCGTGTCGGGTGAAGGATACGTTACCGGTTCTTGGAATTCGTTCACCGTCGATTATAATATCATCAAAGGTATATGTCTAGAAACGTTAGGTCAATGCTCTTTGGTTGAACGGGGCAACAACAAAATACCATTGGGCGTCTCCATGGTTGGGGACGGCTGAGGGATTTCGCATTTTTTATGAGATTGACCCAGGACACACGTGACACGACACAGCCTGCCTGCTTCAGCCTGCTGAAACGGGTCAGAAGCAGACAGATGTAAAGTTATCTTCATTCTCACTGTATCCCCCTCCATGAGATATTTTACAATTTCCACCGCCTATCGACGCAATTTAGGGAAACCCCTCAACATTCTATAGCGTCAAAAGATGAAGCCACCCGACGATTATTTTCGCTAAATTTAGATTCTGAGAATAGTTGGAGGAAATGTTTATAAACAAAAGGAAAAACACATTTTGAAATTTGAATGTAAAGGCGCAAACATATCTTGGGGGGGGGGGCGTACTGAGCCCCGCCTTCCGAGGGCAAGGAGAACTAGAGTAGTGGAATTCGGGTTTATATATTTACGTATCCCACCTCTGATAGATCAGTAAATTGGCACTCGTCGGTAATTCAACCGCCCCCAACAGGGGCTCGTTTGTACTACAAGGGGGCTGAGTGCATGGACATTCCCCTTTCCCCAGGAAAAACAAAATAATTCTGTTTTCATGTAGAATCAAATTTGTCACGTTTCCATGAGCAAAAAATATTTTGAGGAGGAAATTCGAACTAGAATTATGCGGCTGGAACAATTTTTGCGCTTTTGATGTCGTGAATAAAGCCATAATAAAATACTTCTACCTCCGGAAGCCCTCATTTTTTTATCCAATATCTCGCAATATTTATTCCTTAGACTTAGATTCTCTAATCTCTTAATTGCAAGTAGAAACACATTTTTTTGGAGGCGTGAACCCTGACAGTCAAGCCCATGGTCACATCTTATTGGTTTTCACTGACGACGTCGGTTCTTTTTAAGCAACTGAAAGCGGCAATGACCCAGACTCTGAAGTGCTGTGCTCTGCCCTCAAGGGATACATTTCCCGCGCACTCTACTGCGACACCGAAACTGATCGCGTCAACTGCCCACAATTTTACAACTCGACACTCGGATTCAATCCGACCAGCTCCACGGACCAAGGTACGACCGGCAATTTCGGAGCACAGTGTCAGACGTTTACCACAGTTACAACGACGACCCGAAGGACCACAATGACGACCACCCTGGATTACTCATATTCGGACAGCAACTACAATGACTACCGCAGGACAAGTTATCCAGGACCCACGATAAGTAAGTGCACGAGACGCAGGTCAAGCGTCGATGCTGGGGGGGGGGGACGATTGAATGCCAACCCGTGGGCATTTTCACTGCACCGGAGGCGTTAGACAAGTAGAGAAATCCGGCTAAGATGAAAAAATACATTATGGCGATTGCGCATAGGTTTAAGAGTGCAGTCAGACCCTATATTGAGAAAGTGTTACGGAACCGAGTATGCGAAGGACGGGGTGCAAAATTTAAAAAGGAACACGAGAGAGATGTGGCCTAAAGTGTGTCAGCGGGGATTGGTTGACGCATATCTGGCTACACGCCGGCGACCTGGTCAAACCTGACGAGTTAAAAATTGATGCGCGTTTTCGGAAACCGGTTGAGTGATCGGGTTTGTACGTGGCACAAGCGCCCAACCGGCTTGTCGGACGCACGTCCAATAATCCCTGTCGACACACTGTAAGCCACACCTCTCTCGCGTTACTTTCTAAATTGTGCACTCTGTCCTTCGAAATTTCGGTTCCGTATCACTTTGCCCAGTATAGGGTCCGACTACAACCCGAAACCGTTTACGCACACTCCCTATAATGCTAATGAAATAACAGAGTCAGTGCAGCCATCATAAAAATGTGCAAAAAAGAAGTCTTTAAAAAAGGGTACGCTGTAACTTGTATACTGTACACTGTACAAAACGTTTGAGCCGTGCGCGTCAAAAGCAAGGTCTGTGATTGGTCTATTCGCATTTTTCGAGAGATGACAGGCTGCCTCACCACTCAGCCGTTTACGACCAGGCCAATTTCCAAAACTCAGTGATCCATTTACCTTCCCAGCTCCGGCTAATCAGTTGTTCAAACTCGATCATCAAACGTTTTTTGATACTTATTAATGATTGATGGCAGACGTTGATGACTGCAATCTCGCTAACACCTTCTTAAAAACGTGTGCATGTGGAAATGGCCCATTTCGAATTATGAATAACCGACTTTCTGCCTATAATAATATTATTAATTGATAGCGGGACGCCCAATCGTCCTTCCTCTCGTCCTCGATCCCTTCCTGAGCTAGTTCTAATTCTATCTTGTAAAATCAACTATGACGCATGAAGAAGATGTGTGTTGGTGGACTTTCTACCTGACAATCAATACCCACAAAGGTCCAAGTCTTCCGGCTCTGCTTTTGTGCTTTAGCTTGCCACCTTCGACAGCTTTTGTGTGTGTAACAACGCGATTTTCTGTTTGATTCGTGAATAATATTGACGTCCTTTTCTGGGGGAAAAATGAAGAGACTGAGACGACCTGTGCTCCCTTCGAGAACCCGAAAGTCCTGTTGACCTTGCGACACACAATAATTAAGAATACTGCATTTCGGAACTATTACTTGTACAACCAATCGAGAGAAGCTGAGATAGCAAGCCGATGAAAAGTAGACTGAAAAAGTAGTTAAAAATCCAGACCAGAAGTTAAGTTTCGAACCGAGTTTCGAAGACCCATCCTTATCGGGCAGACATGGCTATAATGTAAACAAGCGAACTCTTCAATCGACACGGAAACATCATTCGCACAAGACAAGAACGAGAACCACCGCACAAGAATTAAAGTACGAGTATATTTGAGCAAGATGTGGCACATGAGAATCAACCTTGAAATAATGACCAGCAAATCACATCAACAAATACGAACGTCACAAGACTCGCAGTCCACTCAATTCACACTCACGTGAATGATATTGAGTGGTCTCAGAGAACTGAGTGGTGAGTTGAATTGAGCGAAATTTTTCAGTCACAAGTGGACAATTTACAGGCCATCAAATTTAATAAAAATATTTAATTTTCATGCGACCTTAACTTCCCACAAAACTAATTTAGATACTTCGGCCCATTAATCTATAGGAAAGCCAAAATTTTTGACTGCTGAAATCAATGAGTCAATTGAATGACTTTAAAATATAATCAGCTTTTTTGTCGGCTCATTTAAAAAATAGTTGATGTGAGTTGCGTGTGAGTTGAGTTAAATGGTTCCAAAGAGTCATTGTGGTAAATTGAGGGGATGTTTTTGAGTAGACCGTGAGTGTGAGTGATAGTTGAGTGGAACATTTTGCGAGTTGCCATTTTCTGGCCAGTGCTGACTAAGTTGAACCATTACAGGTGTAGGAGTTATCGTCGGAACAGCTTTGGGTAGCCTCACCGTGATCACGATTCTGATTGTTATCTGCTGCCTGCTATGCCGAAGAAACAGACAAAAGCAAGTCCAAACTGTCGCAACAGTCTCTCAGCCTCCGATGGAGAACGTTTACACAACACCGACAGTCTACTGCAGTAATGACCCCCAGACGACGGTTCAGCCGGCCCCGTATCCCTCTCAGCCGCAGTGTTACCCTCCTAATCCCGAACCGTACCCGCAGCCCCCTTACGTGTCACCCGTTCCACAGCCGCAGTACCAGCCTCAGCAGGTGCAGCCGCAAATTCTGATAACTGGACCACCCTGCCCCAGTATTAGTGAGGACAACCTTCGTCGGAATCTGCAAACAATCACAGAGGTGGCTGAAACAACGGGGAAAGTACTCAAGACAGCCACCAAGGCAGTCAAAGTGGCCGGCAAGATTGGGAAGTTTGTAAGCAATTTTACTTGAATATTTGCTATCTTCCTTCATATGTACTTTTCGCTGAACTGAAGTTCAAGAGCACAAACAATTCCGAGATACATTGTAGGGTCATCTTCTTAGCCCCTCAAGGCTTGGTTTTTTGGTTGACTTTGGAGGAATGGTAGAACTTGGCGCTTAATTTTCTTTCCCATTCGTTCCGAAGTTTATAAGTAATGTGGTCAATAAACCATGGTGTGAGAGCGCGTTGACCGCCGAGTTTAGATTTGGTCGTGCCTTATTCATAGACCCATACTGCTGTCATGGCGATTGACAGAATAAATTATTACGAACCAAGTCGAAGTGTCAAGTACAATTTGTTGACCCGAACCGTTTTAATAGACCCATACTGCTTTAAAAGCGTGAAATAATCCAAACAATGTATAAAAGATTGACACCTGACTTTCAAAACGCAGCAAATCGCATGAAAACCGCGGGAAAATTGATGAATGGTGCCAAAACAAAGGCCAAACTGCCACATTTTTCTACTGTCTTGCTCTGCCTCGGACTAAATTAATGATGAATCAATTAAGTTCGTGCGTCAAACATGATGTCTGTACACGGGTCTTTATGAGAGTCAATTATGACTCCACATTTGGGATAAGCCTAGTAACACAACACCTGAGCGGCGTATTTTAAATTCTGGATTATGCCGTGATGATCCAGCCAAAATTTTAACCGATTTTTTTAAATTACAAGAAAATGAGTTTATCAAACAGTTCATTCGCTAAGTTATTGGCAGTTTGCCTTGCACCTGCCGTTAATCTTTTGCGACAGCATTCAGCGAAGTGTGCACATTATATCGCCGGGTTTCTTCAGCTGATTCAATTCGCCCTCGCTGAACCATTTCGAACCCGATCTCGAGACCGGAATTGACGCAGTCCGCCGCAAGTACCCGCATACCAACTGGACCGGAGAGATTTGGAACAGTCCAGCTTCGTAGACTGCTCTAGCCTTCGTGAGAATATTCAGTACGAAGTGGCGAAATGGTATTACACCAGAAGGTATGGCGAAGAAGTCTTCACCGTCATCGTCGCACCAGGTGGGTAGGTCAGAGACTCTGAGGTCTATTCGTGTGGCATGAAGTACCGTTTCATTTCAACTTTCATTTCAACTGAAGACCTTTCCCACAACGTTTGCCACGTGTAATAAACCTCTGACGTATCAAGAGAAGAGACGATCGTTTATACTGCCCTAAGTAATAATCAGCTGTTGTGACTGAGGAGCATGAAACTCTGCTTGCTTTTGGTGCGATAAATCGCCGCTTCGATCCCGGGCAGAAGCAAACTTTTGCTTTTTCTGCGATCTTATGGCCGTTTGGTTCCCACACGCGATCTGCAGAATCATTTGTTCCTTAGCTTGGTAGGGTACCGCTAGTTAAAATTTTCCTGTTGCTACATAGGTTGTTTTGAGAGTCGATACCTTAGCAAATTAGTCACTGGATGGGATACCCTACCAATAACTGGGCAAGTTTATGGGTTCTCGTGTGCAATTTTCCTCCACAAACAAAACGAAATTCACCGCACCGTTTCAAACTTCAGCTTGGACTATACAGAGAACATTGTCGACCGTGAAGTCTTTCCCAGTTATGTAACCACATCACCCTCCACCCCTGCGCCTCAGATTGTCTACTGTGCACTACTCACCTAGCAGAACTAGAAGAAGGCTTACCTGCTGTACGACCCTAATAGCGATTCCTTTGCGGCGTTCCATGCGCAGTTACTACCCGTCCGTATTCCCTGCCATTGTGGGGTGCAGTTAACGGGACAGCAGTTCACCAGTAGCTACTCGAACGTATCGGAGCAACTCCAGCCAATTTTACGGGATTTCAGTCTCCACAGCAGAGGTCTGAGGGGCTTCTTAATCCCTGGCGCACAGACCCTTGGCCTGACCGGGTCCCTGCCGCCTCCACCCTACCAGCGAACCTATAGTATGATGCTTTCCACACGTTGAAGCTTACCCTCGGTGGACTAAGAAGTGGGAGAGACCCCTCGACCAACGGGTCAACAGGCTTACCGTATTTTCTCAGTCGATCTCAATCTGCCACATCAATTGCAATGATGCTCGTTCAGGGGCGGATTGACAGTTAGGTCGCTGCCCCCTCCAGAACTTGTTCGTAAGGCTTACGGGGCTGGAGAACTGATTGGGCGCCATTTCTGAACTTTTAAGCAAACTTACTACCCCCTTTCCAGGAGGTTCAATCCGTCATTCTAGTGCTCTGAAGCTTGTTAAAAGAAATGGGACAAAAATTATAAAATTTTCATCCAACATCCGTCCGATAATTCACTTTATTTTTGGTTTGCAGTGTTGTTGTATGCTGAAGGTCGGTTAGCCTGCGTAAAATTTTGGTAAAACAGGGCAATTAGTTTGTTTCTCTTATAATGTGACGGTAAATGTTCTTGGCATCCAAGATTTTTTGCAAATGCTTTGCTGTTTTACAGATAAAAGCGACAAAACTGAACATGACAAACGATGAAAATGAAAGTATTGGAATAATTTCCCCCATGAAGGGGAGGGGCACCTGATCCTCTGTGATTCTGTTCAGCAATCAGGTTGGCAATTGTGGCACTGACCGTTACTATAGTACGAGTAATAACCTTTTACCATGATCCCTATTTTAATTGTGCGTATAATCGTGTCATATGACGTTCATTTCTGCATAAACTGGTCCAGCCATAATCATTTTAACATTTATAGTGGTAGGGGGTGTCATTTTATCAGGGGTTCTTTGGATTTCAAGGCTTTCCAAGACTCCGCGTTTTGCATCAGATTTGAGGTTTTTGTGGTCCAGCATCTGCTCGCGATTAGTGATTGCGTATACCAGGTCAAACATCCAAGAACTTTCTAAACTTCGTGATGTTAATACTATGTTGTCGAAATACTTTGAATTCCCGGGGCCATCTAATAATTATCTTTCTGGTAACCAGGTGTTTTGGGCATACGGGTAGTACCAGGCCTAGCAAAACATTGCTAGATTAGGGAAGCTGCCGAATGAATCAGCATTAGTGGAATACTAATCATTGGGCAGTTTCTCTACTGATTGAATCCACTCAAGCAATTTGCTGGTCTTGCTAGTCAATTAACTTATTTGGATTTTTTTCGCTCCCTCTTTCACGATTTCCGGGAACGTTCGAAAGAAACTCGAATAAAGCCGTCTATTTCTCTGTCAAATGCGCGTCTAGAATCTACTCCATATTGGCTATTTTTAAATTTTACTGAGTACACATTTCTGTGGAGATGCGCAGTTATGCATTTCGAAAATTCGATACGCTGGAATTTTGCTTGACCCCGGAGCAACCTGTAATCCAAGGAACCGAACAAATGCTATTTTCTTTTTCCAACTTCACGGGGAAGGAGCCATGCCATGGCGAATTTAACGGAGACATGGGATCCTTTGCGCTATTGACTTTGTTATGGGTCCTGCGATTGATTGCTTGATTCGGTTGCAGCATGTTGCCGGTACGAAGTAACTACATGCAGAAACATTTGGCAGCACTGTAACTGATTCCTAATAGTTACAAAATCATCATTCCGCTCTTGCAAGTCCAAACTCCAAAATTTCAATTGTATTGCCACATAGTCAACAACCCAAATTTTGTGTGTGGCAGAATGAAAATTGTTTGGACATTACGTGCGCTAATGTACCAACCTCCCAAGTGTTAGCAAAAGTGAATTTCTTCTTTCTTGGAATGATTTTCATAAAACATATTTTTTAAATATGATTCTAGATGCTTTGAGAATATCAAATCGAAAAATCACAAACAAAACAATCCCAAACTCGCTCGGGAAATCGAATGCGACTGGTAAATTTAGGAAGTGTATGCAGCCCGGTACTCAAAGATTTAAATGCTTAAATGATCAGGAATAGCAGACCGAATATTGTGATTAAGTTTTGAAGCAAGCGCCTTATCCTTTGTCCACTGAAAGATCATTTTTAAGCGGTCTTAACGTTCACCCAAACTAATTTTGCTCTCGAGAATATAGTTTGCATATAGGAATTCGTTCTCCCCTCCGTAAATATTGAAATTCGTCAGCTGGAAATTCAATACTAGAAACTGCGTTAAATGAGCTTCTGATTGAAAATGTAACGGCTTTCCCATAGACATTTCAGGCCACTGACTATTCGACCACCGAAGAAGGGAAAATTGCAGCCCCGTGTGAAAAATACGGACTACTCGGCAGCACCAGCACCAATATCACTTTTTAAAACGTTTTCTCCAAACTGAATTCGGCAGTCAAAAAACATTGCGGCTTCACATTTCCAGTGAGAAACAGTTGTGGCACTTCATGCATCAGTCGTCGTCGTCGTCGGCGTTTTTGTCGATCTGCTAGTTAACGTGAAAAGCGTTCTGTAAGCGAGCGTGGATCCCGTGCCATTGTCTTGGATGACGTGTTCCAGCACATCTGTAAGAAAAAATCCTCTTACAAAGGTCCACCGTCTCGCTAGCAATAAATCTGTAAAAGTCAATCAATCAATCAAGTGAATCCGATATCTACTGTATAGATTCTGCTACGTTATTCCTTTGCTTCAAGGCTCCATGAATCATTACGACTAAAGAAATGCATGCCAAAATGAAACCAAAAAAATATTATTTACCGTTAGACAAGTCCCTGTCGTCCTCGTCGTCGCATTGCTGCCGTAAACCTTGTCATCGAAACGATTAGCAATAACGTCTTCCAGCCGTCATCAAAAACAGTGCGGTGGGGCAACAAATCCTCCCTGCTTTCCTGTTCCATGAGACACTGAAGGGCTTGGGAGACAAATATTATCCTTGGTTCACCCAAAACATTATCAATGTCAATCAGAAAGTCCGAAATAAAAAGCGCAACAGTGAAATAAATTTATTTTATTTTGACCAGTTTCCTGTTGAGAGCGTAGGCCCTGCGCAATGCACTGCGCAGGTGTGCTGGAAAAAAGTGCCCGTTACGTTCTTGACTGGTGAGTTTGTACAGAAGAATAAAATCTTTTCCCTAAGGAAAATTTTTGACTTTTGTGGCATTAATGAAAAAAAAATGGTAAAAAATGAAAAACTTCTGAACCGGAAGGCAATGACACCGTCCAGGACATTTTGAGGGTATTTTTCTATCTACGTTAAGATAAAAAGTATGTTTTTTACAGTCGGAGTGTAAATTTTGCTTTTCTAACAGGTAGCTTTTGAGCTGTGAGAGCATATGAAGGGCATGTGTCTCACACTATTATTAGGGCAATGATCAGGTACCGTCGCTGGCTGTTAACTATCCTACCGGTAGCCTGAAAACTGACGAAATGGTTATTCGTTCAGGTGGTCCGCTCCGCTTACCGTACGGTCATTCTGGTTATTCTGAATGACACGTCGGGGCTAGCGTATAACATTCCTGCGATGCAGCGTTTGGCTATTGAATGGCACACACTCACTATGGCGCAATACGATATTAGCGCGTTTCAGAACGATTTGATATGTTCTTATCGGTGTTACTGCTTCCCAAAATCAGGCCTGGTTTACGGTGTAAGCTCGGTAAAGAATTTCTAGTACGGTGTGCAGATAGTGCCGATCCTGTTCGCCGGGCATACCGCTGTGGAACTCATGGCCGAAGTAAGAGCAATGTCGACCTCCATTCTCGTACAAGAACTAGTTAATAACTTTCTCGACATGTCTAATTTTCGTTTACTCAAAAATATCGATGGCAATTTTGTGAATAACCAATTATGTCGTACACCAGGCCATCCATGC
This sequence comes from Hypsibius dujardini, assembly GCA_001579985.1. Lineage (NCBI taxonomy): Eukaryota > Metazoa > Tardigrada > Eutardigrada > Parachela > Hypsibiidae > Hypsibius > Hypsibius dujardini. The sequence continues at coordinate 9,820 of LRSR01012076.1, forward strand.
AGTCAAACCTCTTGGATGGTCAGACGGACCGCCCAGCTGGAAACGCCCAGCAGATTAGTTATTAAACCGTGCATTCAACTTTCAAATTGGGTCAGTTCACATGCTGACAGGCGGACTAATTGAGAACCGACATGGCCAATTTTTAAGTTTCTTCGGGATCTTTTAAGTGGGTCCGCGTTATCATCCCTCTCGCTGGCGCAAAATGACTTATGCTACGCCGCTAATGCATGACACTACCGTAAAAATTATGGTTTTTTTTACGCAGCCTTTTTTTATTTCAACTGCAAAGCCATCGGACGACCGCTTTTTATGGGAATGGGTTCCAAATGCCAAGTGGTTTGATGGCCACTCACTGCCATTAAATGAGCCACCGTGTGGTTTTGATCGGCTTTCCTTAGAATATCTCGGAACAGGTATACTACAACGTAGAGGGATGGGGATAATTTGCTTTAAATTAATAAATACGGTATGGAAATTTTGTTACCCTTAAGAAGCCGATCTTCTGTTTACTAGAAACCAAACTTTACAACTTGGCTTTGGGACTTGGTTTATCATTCGCCGTTTGCTTGGCAACGATCACACGGATGATCCTATGGTAGGACAGAATGGAAAAATATGTATTTCGTAAGAGTTTCAGGATATTTTGAATAATCTGTTTATCACTAATCATTTTTGAATGTTTTTTATCTTACATTTGCGTTCATGTTTAAAGCTCATTTTGGATCCACTATACATAAGAGTGTTGAATTCGATGCTATACATTTAGTTTTGAAAAATATTCTTGGAGCTAGGTGACCCACCAAATGTAAAATGGACAGGAATAAGCCACCAATTTCGACTGGATTTTAAAAAATGCATATGCCTCTGCGTACCCCTGGCCCATACTTCAGGAGTTGGGTTTCAACGTGTAAGGAACCTGAACAAGTCATTGTCACAGTGACGCTTGTATATTTTGGTTTAAAGAAGTGTTTTTCGGCAAAAGTGTGAAAGCCGATAGCTAGGGAACCCTTTCGACACATGTTTAAGAAACGAACTTCGTAAGTTCCTGCCAAACGTCATGTCTTTTCGTAGTCTGTTCGTTTCATGCTGGGAAATGAACGCCGTTCCCACAAGTTCTTAGAATTTTCTACTGTTACATAAATAAGGGTCTACATGTATCATTGAGCGTTTCTTCTTTACAGAAAATCAAAACGACCTTCTACTTGCACGGCGATGACGAGGACGAACTACTTCGCTATAAGTGCTCCCGCTTTTTCAACGGTACCTATATATTGGCATATCGATTGGCGAAAAAGGTTGTGTACACAAAAATTTATAATTAAAAAGGTTGCGTGGGTTGTGAGCATAGCAAAGGATTTTGTAAGATTGTGGGCATAGCTCTCTCCAACTAATTATTTAAAAGCATACCTACCGAAAGCCGTGTGTAAAATTGAATGTCCGAATCTCTGTCGATCTCAAATGTACTTGAATAAGCAGTGCACTCAACGAGTCTTTCAGTGTGTGTGAAAAATTTCAAAATGGGCCGCGTTTTCAAATTTTTGCATTTCTTCCTTTATTTCCCCTTAGTGGTTCGTGCTGGTATCGTTCAACCACGCGTCCATGTTATATCGCCAGGATTCTTTAGCTGGTCAGACGCTCCCTCCTTAAGCCATTTTGAGCCTGCTCTAGAGACCGGATTGAACGCAGTGCGCCAAAGCTATTCCCACATCAACTGGACCAGAGAGCTTTTATATCCGGCGAGCTTCAGAGACTGTTTCAGCCTGCGCGACAACATTCACTTTGAACTGGCCAAATGGTACTACAAGAGGCCGTACGGTGAAGATGTCCTCACGGTCATCATCGCACCAGGTTTGTAAGTCGTTTTCTAAGACTAATTTCGCTATCTCGATGCGCGCAATACTGCTTGAAATTATAAGTTAATTTAAGAAAAAATTATGGGTTTGAATATATTCATTTCTATAACATGAAGGATTCCAGCATTTTTATACCTATTTGATAGTGTTGACTGACAGGTACATAAAGTCCACTGACCATTCCAAGCTAGCTCCAAGTGCAAGCGAATTTTTAGCAGAAATCAACATATCAACGGCCGTATTTCACTGGAATAGCCATATATCGAAATTCCGTAAATAATAACGTCAATCAGCCAATCAGCCGACTTAATGTGGGTGGGTTTTTTTTTATGTTCTTAGTCAATCTTACTGCAAAATTAATCTTTCTTGAAATCCTACGAATATTGAGATCCCTATCGGAAAACTCATCGGGTTTTAGTATTTTTAACCTTGCCCCTCTTTGGATATAAAGAACCAAGTTTTAATTTAAAAGTCTCACATTTCCGATAATATTAAGCGTTATTTTAAGCACTGGCTGAAGTGCCTATTAATGCCTATTTCAATTAATTACGGACCACTTCTATTGTTTTCAGAAAACCGGTCAACGGCACCTTGCAAAGAAATAAGAAATCAGATATCCCACACGGCTTGCCAAAAACCAAAAAGCGACTCAAAAAGCAAAAAGTAACCTAGGCACAGCTGTTACCGGGTATGGGAATACTTTTGAGACAAATTTAAAACCGTCATTTCTCAGTCATTACTGATCTCACTGCTTCAATTTTTTTTGCTACAACGCCTGTCCATGTAAGCATCCACTACAGACCTCAAAATTTAATCCACACCCCAAAATATTCCAGAACAAAAACTAATGGCAGAACTGATTTTAATAATAGTTCAGATCACACCCTCATTTGCTACCAAAAAATTCGTTCCGAAAAACCAAAACCTATTTTGGATACCCCGCCACAATAATGCAGCAAAAAAATTTTTATGGAACGAGTGCCTTTACGAGATACAGGGCCCAATAACCTCATTAAAATTTGTTAAAATTTTGTCATTAAAAATACTTTATTAAAAATGCTTTCGCTTCGCTGTGCTTAGCTTTTCCGTGTGGTATATATGCTAAAACCATTTTAATATCAGTCTGTTCCTAAGGTGCTGGGCGGTCATACAAAATAAATTAGGAAGATACTAAAACATGCAAAAAGATTAGTTTAAGGAATGGAAATAGAGATATCACGATTTATGCAAATTTGAGGAGTCATCAAGATTGGACCGTTCATAAAAACCAACTATGCGATCGAATTGAGTTTGTGGCTCAAGGTGGCTTAGGATGACATTAACAATAGCTGTTTCAATTTTTTCTATAAGAGGAAGCATACCGTGAAGGGAGGTTTGTTGGAGTTTCACGCGAATAAATAATAACATTCCGTACTGCGCTGGGTAACGGACAATTTCCACCGGAGTCCACAACACATTACACAGCAAGGTCGCAACAAGTTTTAGGACTTGTCTATGAACACACATTTTGTAGCCCGCAGATGTAGAAAGAAACTGGAGTTTACATTTTTTCCTTAATGTGTGCACTCTGTGTGCGTGGGCGTGGGCAAAATTTGTTTCAAAAGCATTTCCGAATTCGGTAAATACCCATTTTTTAGCACGCAGTACAATTTAGTTTTGACCCAATGCCTAGGATGCTGGGAAAGTCGCTTCTTAAGCCATTTAGCTACCGGATGGGACATCCTTCTAATCACGAGGTACGTCAAAATTCTAGAGCAAGCTATTGACTCACTGGGTGAAACAGAATGACCACTCACCTCGTCTGTTCGTCGCAGCAAGGATTACACCGAGAACATCGCCGACCGAGCCATCTTTCCCAGTTTCGTGACCACATCTCCATTCACTCCCGCTCCGCAGATCATTGAATGCGCCCTGTTTAAGAAACTAAACTGGACAAGGACGTTCCTGCTATACGACACCAGCTGCGCCGCGTATGAGTTTTATTCGCTGTTGCTGCTGTCGCGGATGCCCGCCCTTTGCGGAGTGCTGATTACGCGCCACGAGTTTACCAGCACCTCTGTTAACGTCTCGCAGCAATTACAGCCGATCCTCCGCGACTGGACCCTCAGAAGCCGAGGTGTGTGAGACTTGCTAGACATATTTTGTCAAAAAAACCTTCAGCCGTATACTGTATATGGAATGAGATTATTTAGCCCTATTAATGTGAAAGTGCAGTCTCAATCACTATAATCTTTGATACAGTGATGCTATATGCTGGAATGCCATTGGGTCTGCGCAAAATTCTGGTGAGGCAACTTGTGAAATAATAGTCGATGTCGATCGGCGTATCTGGCTTCGCGAATGGTTGTCTATGACAAGAGACCTAACTGCGAGTTTACACTTCCGTTTCAGATCGAAGCTACCAAATTGAATATGACTTTTGGTGAACATGTAAGTATTATATTGACGGCATTTAGCATTTACTTATTTGTCGTTTACAATTGTAGTTTAGAATTATTTAATTGTTTAGTTAGTTATTTATAGTCATTTATAGTCACAACAGTTATTTATACAGAGACTAACGCTTATATTTGCTCGAATTTGAATGGGTCTGGAAAATTTATTAGTGGCCAGAACCAATAAATTCTTATGATGTCTGATTGCTATGTGAGTATAGTTTGACATGGATGTGATTTTAAAAATATTTCACAAAAAAGTGTTGGCTGCAGATACTTTTTTCTAAAACGAGTATTTTTTTACTCGTCAAGTTCGGCCATAATCTGGCAGCTGAAGTTTAGCACAGAAAATTTATGAACATACTTCATGCACAAGTGCTGTTAGAATCTTCTTAGAATATGTTCCGCTCAATAAAACAAAGATTCTGCGCTTCTTTACAAGATCAAAAGTTTTAAAAATTTGTCGATAACCAGTAAGTTGTTCCATACAAAATTGAGGAAACCCTAACGATACGACTCAACCGTTCATTTTTTGTCTTAACGACTAGCAACACAAATATTATTTATGACTTTCAGTACAATATTGTTTTCGCGAAAGATTGGCATTGCTTTCACGAGTTCAGAGTTAGCAAAAACCCCTTTTTGTCCAATCAAAAATCAACCCGTGTCGTACAACGGACAAATGTTTCAAAAGTGACAGTTTTCCCTCAGCGAACCTCATAAGATCCCTTTCAGCAACTTCATAATCTCTTGATTTGAACACACGATCTGAGTTCCAATCAGCACATTTTTGTCCATTATAATGATTGCAATACTTGCACCCAGTTTGCATGGGGACCCTTCAAAGTTGGGCACATGTTAGCATTGTACACTGTAGTTATTTATAATTATTTATAGATATGCATAATTATACAAAAAAACTTTATCTTTATTTATTTGCTCAGTTATTTATTGTTACTTTTGTAATTAGTTATTCAATTTATCGTTATTTATTATGTAGTTGTCGTTCATGTACTTTATCGTAAAGTTATGATATTGAAGTCGGTCCTTAAATGTTAGTGGTCCGAGAACGCAAATGTTAAACCTCCGTATTATGTTGATTTGCAGCTATACCTACAGTCGCAGACATACATTTTGGGGGGGGGGGGAGTTAACCTACTTCGACAGTACAGTGGATCATGTCAGTCTGTGGCACCAGACCTTTTGCATTTTTTAAAACAGGTGTTTGTGGCTCAAGCTCCATTCGGCGGAACTTCCGGCGACCCTTTTACCTGGCAGAAAAATGACAGCGACGATCAGGTGCTATTACTGTTCTTTAAATCGACTCTACAATTATGAATTGTCATTCATGACAGAATGCAAATTATTACGGTGTTAAATTTTAGGAACTGGCTATCCGGCCGGAGTTTCTCCGGCCGAATAACCAAGTCACTATTCAGCCGGTTTTTCTCCGACTGAGCAGCCTTAAGTCACTATCCAGCCGGACTTTCACGGCTGAATAGGCCAACCACTGTTTAGCCGTTTTCTTACCAGCAATACAGACAAATCACTTCGCCGGCTTTCTCTCAACTTGACATTGTAGCGGAGGGTGTCATACACGGCTGATTTCGTTACCTGGTTGAACTTTTTAGACTGTTTGCCAACGCGGAAGACCAGACTTGTCTTTCTACATCATTCGTCCCGAAACTGCTCAAAATCTTCACAGTTTTGGAAATTTTCCCCGTCATCATTGAGCAGGTGAAACGTTGTGGAAACACTTAAACGAAATACTATGAAGGATAATGGGAACACTATTAAGCTCGATCGCGTGGGTTGTCGTCCTTGAGATCTCGCCATTAGTTTCCTTGGAACTGGTATATACTCCTAGGTACCTGCGGCCTCTGCATTTTTCACTGTAATTTCACCAATTCCAATAATCCGCTTCAAGATTGACAGGTGGTCCCATATTGTGAAAAAATTCCGGCAGAGCAGGCCAAATAGTGGCTTATCTATGCAGCCGTAAAACAACCGGCTAGATAGTGACTTGGCTATTCAGCCGGAAAAACTCCGGCCGAATAGCGTAGACCTAAATTTTATATCAAATTATGTAATTTCGCTCAGATGGTCCGCTCGGCTTATCGTGCTGTCATCCTAATTGCTGTAAGCGACGAGACAGGACCCGAATACAACACTCCTGCAATACAGCGTCTAATTTCGAAATGGCAAGCACTCACTCAAGACAAATACAACATTACAGCGTCCAGAAGCGAAGTGGTTTGTAGCACCCTAAATTTTTCATTTCCCACCAAAAGTTGCGACATCAATTTAGCTGGAATGATTTGATTTGCAGATGCTAAACATGCTTGTCTCCAGTCACACTGCCGTTGAACTCATGGCCGAAGTAAGGGAAATATTTCACTTTTGAGTGATTTTAATTTATGTATCGAGCTCAAGGCTCGCTTAATTAAGGGGTGTGATGCCTGAGTGTTTGTCATCTGATCATGACGTGGGTGCATCGGCCACGCCCGGCTGTTATTAACGGGTCACATCTGTTAATGCAGTTCTTATATTCAATTTTGAAATTATTACTTTTCATTTGATTGACAAATTTCGGTAAAAAATGTTTTAGAAAATTATTGGTACCCTGTGGTCGGTACTCGTTTAGAGTTTAGAGATCGGCTCGGATAGGGATAATAAGCTTGCTGAAGGTGATGACAAAAACGTTTACTACCGGCGAGGGCGGCAGGTTTTATCATGTAAAGAGGCAAAACAATTTTGGCTTTAACTTCAAGTGACTTGGGGGGAGGGGTTGGGGGGATCTTGAGGGAGGATCTTGCGAGGGGAATCTTGCGATGGAGGTCATTCTTTGGGGGAGGGGTTAAAATTTTGGGGGAAAGATCCGGTCTGCCCAACGTTCACTCCAGTACTGTTTCTTCTTGTACCTCTAATTTTCATACATCAGTAAAAAATGGGCATTTACGCAGGCTGTTCAGACATCGAACCCTCTAGGATGGTCCGGTCGTCCACCGAGTGGAAAACTCCTTGCCGAACTGCTACTAAATCGCACATTCAAGCTTCAAATTGGGCCAGCCCACATGCTGGCCGGCGGTCTAATTGAAAACCCGCACATCGCTAACACCTTCAACTTTCTGCTTGGAACATTCCAAGTGGGTTGAGATATAATATTCGCCTCCGGGCCATGAGTTGTGCAACGGTATATACCGAAATTTTACAAGTCAGGTGCATGATCTCCTTTTTATTGTGCAGCCCTACTTTGCTTCATTTGCAAACCCGTCGGACGATCGCTTCCTCTGGGAGCGCGTACCAAATTCCACCTGGTTTGATCGTGATGCATTGCCGCCGAATGAACCACCATGTGGATTCGACGGACGCTCCCGGGCTTGTTCGGGGGCAGGTAATGTAGAGTTAATACCCTGCTCTTCCAGTTAATACCGGTAGCGAAACTTCTGTTGAACCAAAGCGGATCGTTTTTCAATGTATTGTGCATAGGCTCAGCAGGATTTGACTTGGCATTAGGACTCAGTATATCTGTGGCTGTCGGATTGGCAGCCGTCACTGGCACGGTCCTATGGTATGGTTGTACGTAGTGTATCCCTATGGATAATGCTTGACTGCTTCCTGCCTGAATATAGTCTGTCTTGACTATGTTAAACAGGCTGGAATCCAGTCGAAATGACTGAGTGAAGGGACTGTAATGTTCTATGCTTTCTAGCCTGTATACGACACTGGTTGACCTGGCTGGAATACAATCTGGGTCCCTATGCAAATTTAACATAGGTCGGCCCTACACCAAGGCGGTTTCAAGCCTGGTTCCAGACTGTTGTTTTCAGCCATTTGGCCAATTGGAAATTGCATTGCCCTACAGGCGTGCCTTTTATAGACCGATGGGAATAATCGATTAATTTACGGAAATTCGCCCAGCCACAATCAAATTGAATTATTAAACCAAAATTCAAACTAAAGAGGGCAGTAAGGTGATGAAAGTTAAACGGATGAGTTATGAGATCCCATTTCCGTTGTAGGCTTACAGAGCGATCTGCAAAAACCAAATAAAAGCACGTTTTGTTACAAGCAATGAATCCCAACCTCTGCCGAATATAACCCCCGGCAATCTCAAGATTAAAATTTGAAAAGGAACTTTACATACTGAGCAAACAAAGGCAATTTGTTGTAAGCCGTCGGATCCAGTCAGTGGGCCAAATTTCCAGCTTTCACAAAGCAACAACAACAAAATAGGAACATAAACCCTCTATTATCCGATAATACTAGTACTCACATGATCCAATAACAGATTAATTTGTCACAATTTGCGCAAAATGAAAATTTATGAATGTTTAAAACAATGGAAACAACAGAATATTATTTTCAACACAATGAGACGCCAAACAAACTTGAACTGAATTTCAGGTTTAAAACCAAACCAGGCAGTCTGCATGCGGCATTAATCTCTTGTGTCAGTTGAAAAACTTTTAAGAGATCTGAGAGAAATTCAGGTTGGAACCATGGTTAAATATGCGTGCCTTGCACGAGGCGGAGAAGTTAAAAAACATATAGCCTATATTCAAAGTTACGTTGTGGCGGAAAGACAGGCTGAGAGAATCCAGCTTGGAACCAGGCTGATTCCAGCCCTTTTACAGGCTCATTACAGTGTCCAGCTTGAAATCTAGTCTGAGAGTTATCCGTACGGATGGCAGTGTGCATTCATTATGGAGGGCTGGCTAACGCATACACTGAGGATGCAATCAAGCTAAGCGTGTATAAAATTAACATGAAACTTGTAAAACATGCTTATCAAGAGATACGAGTGGCATTCACCCCCAAAACAGCCTTCCTAGTCGTTACACCCATTAAAAATCTTGGCGCTTTCTCTTTGACTATCCGTCGTCAATGCATACATTTGTTCCACTAGGCTGAGAGAGTTGGCAAAGGGAAAGAATACTTGGAACTTGGATCCCTGCTTGCTGACCTTTTGTAGCTCTGGCGCACGTCATCGGCGAAGCATAATGTTTGGCTGGCGAAACGGTTTGACATACTCTTACGTGACGGTTCGCCCGTCTTGTATGACTTTACACAGTGGAGCTCTTTAACGCGTCTTGAAGCGGACCTACTCTGTATAGCGTTAAGATTTTCATATACCTTGAAACCGGCACGTACAGTTAGCTGTGTTTTATACGTTCCTCATTAGACTGAATTTCCAAAACCTTAAAGTAGTTTTGATATATTTTTCCCATTGGAATTTCCTCTGGTGTAAAATGTGAGAAGAATTGTCTAGGGTTATTCGGTATATCTTTTTGCATGCGTCATTTGTTGTCACGCTGTTCGGTAGTTAAGTATGGTCGCTGCATTATTACTCGCACTCAGTAAAGAAAAACTAACGCAATGCAGTTAATCAAACTTAGCTAGTATACCACACGTAAAAGAAGTTCTGATGATTGCCAAACGAAGACAGCCAAAAAGTGGTGGAAATGTTTGGGAGAACTGCGACAATATTTCATACTAATTAAACGACAGCTGTATTATGTTAAAGAATGCTGGCAAACGCAAATATCGACGTAGATAATTTTGCATTGAATTTGTTTTCAGCACAGGGCAGCTTGAACGTCCTTTCGAAATACATTTACTGATTTTTAATCGGTTACTGTTATTGTATGATGTATGCCCTAGAATGCCCTGAGATCATTTGTGGATATCGCTTGGAATTGAAAAAGCGGACCTCCACTTATAATTAGAGAAGACATCCCGATTGCAATCGGTAAAATAGCACCTAATGAGGTTTTTACCTAGGTACAAAAGTACATAGGTACAATAAATTTTATAGGTACACTTATGTGGAGAATGGTCATGTACCGTTGTACCTAGAACTCTTTGTACTTAGGTACAAAAGTACATAAGTACAGCACATTTTATAGGTACACCATTGTGGTTAATAGTCATGTACCGTTGTACCTAGAACTCTTTGTACTTACGTACATAAGTACATAGGTACATAGGTACAGACCACCTGGTGCAGCTTTCTTTAAGCTTGCTGCGAAACTGGCCAGTAGTCCCAAACACGACATGATTCCCTAACGGAAGAAATCGCCATCTGTCCTCAAAGTTCACATTTTTTGGCACTGAAAATATTGCTTGCTGACGCGCTTGGCCATGCAACATCCTACATGGCGGACAGACCACGGCAAACATGCCACATCTCTCTAATTCATGCAGTAATCCGTGAAATTCATCGAACACATTGCGCCGTTGCAAGAACGATCTCCCTTTGTCCTGCGTCCTTCGAGAATTATGTATATTTTCTTCGATTTCTTTCCCAATTTGATTAAAATATGCGTCGACGATAATTGATGATTTTTGATGTTGTATAGTTGCTGCTGTTAAACCTGCCAGGCATACGTGATGAGGACTTTTAAGAAAAAAACCCAGGCCTGCACTTACCTAGAGGAAGGTATGCAAATTGCAAATCACAACGTAAAAGTCATTTGATCGTCGCCTAATAGCTCGCTTGAATTTTTCATCGAGCACCCGTCATTCCTTCAGCATAAGCGGTACATTGTGCTTGAATTAATTATTCAAAAGCATTCAGATCGAAATCCATATATAAAGTTCAACGTCCGAATCTCGATCCATGTCAATCTCAAATACACTCGAATAAGCAGTGCATTCAGCGAGTCTTAATGTGTGTGAAAAACTTTCAAAATGGGCCGTTTTTTCAGATTTTTGCATTTCTTCTTTTATCTCCCCTTAGTGGTTCGTGCTGGTATCGTTCAACCACGCGTCCATGTTATATCGCCAGGATTCTTTAGCTGGTCAGACGCACCCTCCTTAAGCCATTTTGAGCCTGCTTTAGAGACCGGATTGGACGCAGTGCGCCAAAAGTATCCTCACATCAACTGGACCAGAGAGATTTTGTATCGGGCGAGCTTCAGCGACTGCTTCAGCCTGCGCGACAACATTCAGCCGGAGCTGGCCAAATGGTACCACACGAAGCCGTACGGTGAAGATGTTCTCACGGTCATTGTCGCACCAGGTTAGTAAGTCGTCGTCTTTCGCATCCTTCGGTTCCGGCGACCGAATATTTGACAGTTTTGAAATATCTTTAACTATTGATATATGGCAAAAAGACATGATGCATTGTTTGATATTGATAGAATCAGAGCCTGGAGTAATTTAAAATTAAGGTTTATTTTAATTAGTTACGGACCGCTTCTGAAGCAGAAACCTTCTCGTTACCGCATCGCCAGTATACTCAGTTTTGAAATTTAACTCCCAATTTAAAAAAAAATGGACGGTGAATCATCTCGTAGAGCGTAAACAGGAACACGTTTAGACAGCCAGTTGGTCTGAACCCTGATTTACCACAGTTGAAAGCAAAATGAAAATTACGGTTTTTTTGTTTCTAAATCATATAAATATTTTGAAAAAAATGTGATGAGGGTCCTTGTTGCGAGTGCCCTGGGGAGCTAGGGGGAGGAGAAAAACTACCGATTTTGAATCAGAAACGCAAAAACCTCAAATTTTCATTTCGCTCCCAACTAGGGCAAATCAGGGGTTTAGACCACCTGGCGGTCTACAGCGTGGAAACTTATTTTTGGATCTAACCTCACAGACATGCTGCTCTGTCCTTTCTATCAAGGGAAAAGTAGGTCATCACTCATTCGCCACAAAATGTTCTCCTCTTTCGTTTTATCCTAAAAAATCTGCATTACTTTGGGTTTTTTCACATCTTCTCCGGGAAGCACTAAATCGACGTTATGTCCCTGTGAATCCGCAACAGTTATTGAAAATCGAACAGATCAAAGCTCCTCATTGTTTCTCAAATCTGCTGAACTGTAAAAAAAAATTCAAAATTCCTTGGCCAATCGATTACGTAGAATACATTTCCTTGGCAAATCCTTGCCAGAAAAATGATTCACCAATTTTCCCAGACCCTCCTGAGAATGAAGGGGTTTTTTTATTTAAGGTAATGGCTGAACCGTAATTTACAGTAATGGCGTTGCCTCCAAAGCCGATTTTCAACAAAACACCAAAACAACGCTCAAAATGCATTTTTTAGATCAAAATAAATCTACTGAACACAATTTTACTTTTGAAGACTCTCGCGGATCAAAAATAAAAATAGGATACGCGGCGGACACGCTGAGGAATTTTCAGGGAGAACTTCCCCTTACTCCATCTTCCACTCTTCTCTGATACTCAGTTTAATGATATTAATTTTTTTACCAGGTTGGCTCGGCTGCTCAAAGGGGCTAATTGATATACGTTGTCAAATTTCAAAATAACAAAACTGAAAAAAATTGTGAGGAAATAGCGCATCTCATTTAAGCAGAAAAGCATCCGGGATATCGCAGTTTTCTGGTCATCGGGAGTTTGGCGTGTGCACACGCGATTGATTGTTAGATTAAAAAACTGTTTTTATTTTCGTATAGGGAATTAAAATATCTAGCTTTTGGCGTTTTAATTTTCTGTTGTTTTTCGATTTGAGGAAAGTAGGAGTTGGTAGAACTTAAACTCAAAAATAAGTTTCCACCCGGTAAACGCGTCTATGAGCGTAAATTTGGAATAGACTTCTACGTACCGGTATACCATTTTTTCTCAAGCAATACAGTTTAGTTTTGACCTAATGTCTAGCATGCATGGAGAGTCGCTTCATGAGTCAGTTAGCCACCGGATGGGACACCCTTCTAATCACGAGGTAAATCAAAATTTTCGAGAAAGCTATTGACTCACTGGGTGAAACAGAATGCTCACTCAACTCGTCTGTTTGTTGCAGCAATGATTACACTGAGAACATTGCCGACCGAGCCATCTTTCCCAGTTTCGTGACCACATCTCCATTCACTCCTGCTCCGCAGATCATCCAATGCGCCCTGTTCACGAAGCTGAACTGGACAAGGACGTTCTTGTTGTACGACACCAGTAGTGCCTTGTATCAGTTTTATTCGCTGTTGCTGCCGTTACGGATGCCCGCCCTTTGCGGGGTGCTGCTAACGCGTCATGAGTTTACCAGCACATCTGTCAATGTTTCCCAGCAGTTACAGCCAATCCTACGCGACTGGACCCTCAGAAGCCGCGGTGTGTGAGACTTTTTAAACATAATCAGTCAAACACACCTTCCGCCTCATGTATAGTAAGAGGTCGTTACCTCTCAACAGAAGAAAGTGCAGTCTAAATTGGGATATTATTCAAGTGCCGAGTTCCAATCACTCCAAATATTTTTTGATTTGGACCTACTGTAGTGATGAAAATAAAAATATATTTCGCCGGTGACGTCGAGCAAAGTTTTCCTGGTTAGGAGGCGTTCAGCAATACCCTCACCGCCATGTAGGGTAGGGGGTTGTACTTTGATGAAGAACTCTTACGCTAAGGAGGTGGGGATACAGCCGTGACTGACGTCAGCATATATCGTTTCGATTTTTTGCCGATTCCCAGTCTCTGCTGGAGTTTTTATCCTTTTTGAGCTTTTTTGTGGTATTCTCCATCAATTCAAGGGAAAAATTGTCGACGGAAACGATGACGCTTAAACAAGAGGTAGGTCCGGTAAACAGATATAAGGGAGTCGGCTCGAGCTGACGTCAGGGCTTAAAGAACAAGGGGGGGACCAAATGTCGGAGGCCAATGGGCGGAGCTATAGACCAAAACTGAAAAGCCTCGCTGGAATTATCGGTCCTTTTTGAAAGATACCCAGAGCTTTGCTACATGATTTCCAACAGTATATTTGGGTGATGTCTATCAACTCGATATTGAATTTGGAATGAAACAGTTTTGAAATAATTGTTTTTAAGTTAGTTCTCAAAAACACAATTTTTACAGTGAAAATAAAGGCAAATGGAATCTTTTTGTGTTTTTCCGACTTCAAAACATCACTAAACACATTTTTGTGGTGTTTTGTATATCCATCACTGAAGTAGGTCTAAAAAAACGTTTAAAGTGGTTCTGAATTCGGCACTTGAATAGTACCCCAAGTAAGTCACTGTATGATCCTTTGGTACAGTGATGCTCTATGCTGGAATGCCATTGGGTCTGCGTAAAATTCTGGTGAGACAACGTGTGCAATAGTAATCGACATCGGTCGACGCGTTTGGCTTCGAGAATGATTTATTGGCGACGAGAAACCTATCTACAAATTTGTACTGCCATTTCAGATCGAAGCTACCAAACTGAATATGACTTCTGGGGAGCACGTAAGTATTATATTAACGGCATTTGGCATTTATATACTTGTCCTTTACAATTGTAGTTTAAAATTATTTAATTATTTATGATTATTTTATAGTCATTACGAGTATAATTATTTATGGTTATTTATAGTATATATATATATATATATCATAGTTATATATAGTTATTTTCAGTCATCTACATATTTGTTTTAGTTATTCATAATTGCTTTGTTGTTCAGCAGTTTAATTTATAGTTATTTATCTATTTATTTGTTATTTATTTATGGTTATTTATAGTTATTACGATTACAATTGTTTACTAATTATTTATTCATTATTTAATTATACTTGTTTATTTATTTATTAACTTATAGTTATGTAATTGTTGTACCTGTATTTTATCGCTGAGCTCTATGCTTTCCAAACTGGTCGTTGAAATGTTAGTTAGGGTCCCAGAAAACAAATGTTAAACTCCGTAATATGTTAATTTAGAACTATAGTGCATAACCGCAGTTGCAACCGTGCATTTTTGAGGGGGAGTTAACATGCTTCGATAGTACTTCAGCCTGTGGCAGCAGACTTTTTGCATTTTTAAAAATAGGTTTTTGTGGCTCTAACTCCATTCGGCGGAGCTTCCTGCGACTCTTTCACCTGGCAGAAAAATGACAGCGACGATCAGGTGCAATCATTCTCTTTTTAAACAATTCATCAATCATCAAGCGTCATTGTCATTCGTGACAGAATCCAAATTACTTCGGCCTTAAATTTTATATGAAAGTATGTATTGTCGCTCAGCTGGTCCGTTCGGCTTATCGCGCTGTCATCTTGATTGTTGTGAGCGATGAGACAGGACCCGAATACAGCACTCCCGCAATACAGCGCCTGATTTTGCAATGGCAAGCACTCACTCAAGACAAATACAACATTACAGCGTCGAGAAGCGAATTGGTTTGTAGCACAACCTAAATTTTTTATTTCACATCAAACGCCGTTTGATTAATTCATCCGGAATGATTCGATTTGCAGATGTTAAACACCCTTGTTCCCGGTCACACTGCTGTTGAACTCATGGCCGAAGTAAGAGAAACTTATTGTTTTCGAATAATTTCAGTTTCTGTACCGATCTAAAGACTCATTTAATTACGGGGAGGGATGATTTGACGCTTGAGTGTTCGTTTGGATCTTGACGTGAGGTGCATAGGCCACGCCCAGGCTGTTAACAAAGAGTCACATCTGTTAAGTTTTGAAATTATTACTGTTCACTCGACTGACTAATTTCGTTAAGAGATGTTTTTGAAGACGGTTGGTACTATGTTGTCGGTATTCGCTTAGAGATCGGCTCGGATAATGGAGATAGCAAGCTTGCTAGGGTTGGTGACGAAAACGTTTGCCACTGCCGAAAACGGAAAACTCTGTCATGTAAAGTGGCAAAATGTTGTGGCTTAAACTGGGGGGGGGGGGTAACGGCCGGTCTGCTCAACCTCCACTCAGGCAATACTTTTTCTTGTACCGTACTGCCGCGATCTCAGGGGACACTTTTTTGCCCTACCCGTAAATTTTAACCAACCCGGCCTATTAATACCAACGTCCAAAGGTTGATGCTGTCCCGTCATCCCGCCAGGAATTAGAACTCGTTCCACGTTGCGCTCGTCCGTCATCCACAAGAAATCCTTGATTGTGTGAACGGAATATCGATCAATGAAGAGGTGTCGGCCGGTGGCACTAAACGGGAAGTATCATCAAGGAATTTCTCGTGCGGCTGTTGCGTCCACCATCCTTTTTGGGAACTTTTGACGATCGCATTGTACGTTACTTGAGCTTGCCGTCGACTTTTTCCGAGAGAACTCCGGTCTTCTGGTTATTAGCTTTGAAAACAACAACAGCAGGTAGTTTGGTTCCGTCAGCTTGGCAGACAAGGGAAACAGTGAATGTGGATTTACTAAATTTGGGAATCGTCGCAATGAACTGAGAATTGATTGATTGACTATTTGATTGCATCTTTTGTGCAAGTCAGAGCGATCGAGGTGTTGTTTGATTGGATGACTTGCCTGCTTTTCTCCTTTTCGCGTCAAGCCTCGCTTCTATGGAAAGAAGAAGCGCATAGACGTTTGATCGAAGTTGTAAAGAAGATTCGGATGGATCCCTGGGAGCTTGATTTTCTGAACAGCAATGAGAAATATGAACTGCTCATCCTGTAAACGACGATCAATCAAGAATGTTGATAATTGATCAGTCCATCAACTAGCTTGAACAGTGGTAAGGGAATTTCTAACGAAGTGAGCAATTAGCTACAGACACGTCCGTTTTCTGACAGGCATTTGTGGTCGAACGCAAGGAAATTCCTGCCTTCCTTTTCACTTTGGACATCCACCCATCTGACGCTTTCAGTTCAACCTGCTCTCCGGCCGCAATCTCCAGAGCCTTCTCTTTCATATCGCAGTTTTGAATTACCTTTCCGTCGTCTGCTTGCGCGAGTACCCATTCCGCAGTCTCTCTTTTGACCTCCTAAAATTCCGGAAAACTGATTCCCTTTTGAGGTTGCGGAATTCCGTCTCTGTGTTCGATATGCGACGCATAAATAACGTTAGAAACTCTTAAAGAGTGGAGACTGCGACAATAAATCAATCAATGGTCTATTATTTGTTTCAACGGTGGAGTACTGACTTCGGAATTCCGGACACATGCGCATATTTCTAACCGACAACTTCGAGTCCTTAAAAGCTTGGAACACCTTAGCCGCTTTACGAGGTGTGTAGATCAGACGTGGAGGGGACATTTTTAAAAGAATAAGTGAACAAGAACAAGTGAATAAATCAATGAATCTATGAGCGAAGGCTGCAGCAAACGAGATTCAGAATATACATTTCGATAACTGATATGAATCAATCAATCGAGCACAACGAGTAAGCTGTAGGAAATCAGGCAATCAGAAAAAAGTAAATCAGATTGAACGTTTTCATCGAGTACAGGGCTATATTGAGGGAGGCGGGGTTTAGCTGGCCCTTGAGATTGCGACGGTACGATACTCCTAATTTTCATTCATCCGTAAGTAACTGGCGTTGTGTGCAGGCTATTCAGGCAGCGAGCCCTCTAGGATGGTCTGGTCGTCCACCGAGCGGAAAACTCCTTGCCGAACTGCTACTGAATCGCACATTCAACCTTCAAATTGGGCTAGCCCACATGCTGGCCAGTGGTCAAACTGAAAACCCGCACATCGCTAACACCTTCAACTTTTTGCGTGGAACGTTCCAAGTGGGTTGAAATATACTATTCTCCTTCTCGGCCATAGGGTGTGTAATGATATACCCAAAGCTGAGGGTAAATAATGTCCTTTTTCTTGCAGCCTTATCTTGCTTCAGTTGCAAACTCGTCGGATGATCGCTTTCTCTGGGAGCGCGTACCAAATTCCACCTGGTTTGACCGTGACGCATTGCCACCAAATGAACCATTGTGTGGATTCGATGGACGCTCCAGGGCCTGTTCCGGGGCAGGTACTGTAGATCTACCACTCTTTTTTCATTTAATGTTGGTAACGAAACACCTGTAGAGCCAAAGTCGGTCCTTTTCTCCGTGCATTGTAGACTCAACAAGATTCAACTTAGCGTTAGGCCTCGGTATATCTCTGGCCTTTGGATTGGCAACTATTTCAGGCACTTTCCTTTGGTATGGTTCAAAGTAGTATTTAGCACTGTATATTCACCACGAAGGGCTTCCTGACGTATGTACCGTGGGGGTCACGTCCTAGTTTAGGAACAGTATTCAGATTTTAAAATGTTTGGCCATTTCTGACTCAAAACATTGTTCTGAATTGATGGGCATTAGCCGAATTTCGATTGGAGGTCAGAGGACGAAATTACATTGATCTGATTAATCTCTTGTACACAGCACAAATTGAAATAAATTTGCCCATTTCTGACCCAAAACAATATTTTGAATCCCTTGGTATTGGTTGAGTTTTAACTGAGAATCAGGAGGCGGAGCTACAGCATTTCGATTGGTCTTTTAAACACAGCGCCCAGTACCCAATCATTATTTTATGAAAGCACTGATACCGTTACCATGTCAATCGATCAACCATCGATTAGCCCAAACGACTGCGAGCCTATCCGCTGACCTGAGTTCAAGCGCGCGAAGCAAGCCGCCGCGAAGGAAATTGGTTTCTATGGCCACATTTGTGGATGGGTTTTGATGGGTTTGAATGGCATCACTGACTCAGATTTTTATGAGTGATGGATCACCGAGCGTGGATGAGCAAACGAGGCCTCGTGCAGTGACCCATTACGCATGGGTTTAAGGCCAGAAGAATATGGCAGCGCTAATACTGCTACACAGTCAATCAGTCAAGCATCGGTTAGCCAAACGAATGTGAGTCTGACCAATGACCTGAACGCGAGCGAACGAAGCATTCTATGTCACTCGCTTCAAATTAATGTTTTGGTTTATAAATGATTAAATATTTTTATCTAGAGTACTTTGGTCAAAAAAACAATCAGCACGCTGCAGTTCCGCCTCTTGGTTTTGATCGACATTTGGCCTATTCAAATCGACTCAGAATATTGTTTTGAGTTGGAAATAGTCAAATCTATCTAAATAAGAGTGATGTGTACAAATTACCAATCAAAACGCTTTAGCTCCGCCCCCTTTTTCAAGAGGTTCAAACGACGCTCACGCCTGGCCCTCCCCCCTGACTAAAATTAGCGCCTCCTGATCGTTTTTTTAACAATTTTGCCCGTCCCCTTTAATTACCCATTATAAATGCGTAATTTGTTTACTAGGCGGAAGGAGTTAGCAAGGGGAAAGGATACTTGGAACTTGGATCCTTCCTTGCTGACCTTTCGTAACTCTGGCGCACGTCATCGGCGAAGCATAACCTTAAGCTGGCGAACCGGGTTGACACACTCTTACGTGATGGTTCGCCCGTCTTGTATGGCTTTAGGTAATTAAGCTCTTTAACCCGTTAACGTCCACTACCAGATCCGACTTGATTTGAATGTCAAAAGTATTTTTCCCTGGAATAGTTTCACTCAATTAAGAAAAAAAAATTTCAATTTTCTTTTATGATTTGGGAAATTTCGTTTTTTAGCTTGACCACTGTCCATTGTAAAGATAAGAATAATTTGTTTGCTGAAAAGTGTGTCAGGTGGGGATTGGCACCTTTTTTGAGCATTCAACCAATTAATCAATCATCAGTTTTTCGTAGGAATCAATTTTGGTCGTTTTTCAGCGAAAATTTGGTGACTTGTTCTGACCGTTCATCCGATCCAAACAAACTCTTTTTTAAGTCAGCAAGCTATAATCAATCTGATAAACATAAAAGAGTTCGTATTTTTATCATCTTTAGCATTTTGTTGGCAGTCGCGACCTCAGCGACCCAAAAATAGACAAAACTGGCCGACTTTGACTATTTTTGTCGGACATTGGTCATTCAACAAACGTGAAACTAATGATCTCTAATTTTGGAACAACAGTTGAAATCTCAAAAACAGTTAAGTTTGCCAAAATCGATCGAACGCTCTGTGAATGAAAAATCAAAGGTCGCTCTGTCGACATTTGTACGCCATAGGATGTTAACGGGTTAATTGAGCCTAAAGCGCAGAGTATATTCACAAGATGTGGCATATCCCATAACGGCGGTCACATCAAATTTAACGACATTTTATAGTTTTCTCATTAGGATAAATCTCGAATAAGTTAAACTAGTTCCAGAATACTTTTTGCCGAGTTTTTCTGGTGTAACGCTTGCCGCATAATGACTCGGGTTGTATATTTCAACCGTCCTTGATTCATTTGCTGTTACGCTGTACGGTACTTCATTATACTCACTGTATTGTTATTATTTGGGGCTCATAATAAAAAATCTCCGCAATTCAGTTGATCAAACTTAGGTAAGACATCACCACATGTACAAGTTCTGATGATGGTCAACACAGCGGCAGCCAAAGTGACTTAGCTGTTTACTAAGACTGTAATAACATTTCGCCCCAACTGTATGCGTACAGTTATGTTAGGTTCAACAATATTACCGAACCTGAATACTAATATAGGAGCGTACACAATTAAGCAAGCACATTTGATCGGTAGCCTTGCCCTGTGATGAATGTCTGCAAAGTGCTCATTTGACCTTTTCAACTCACCGTCCATATTTATCGCACCTGGTGAAATGTTGTCATGTTTTCTGCTAGTTGCTAATTGCTGTATTCATGAGAAAATGGTTGTTTACTCTGTTCTCGGGGGATGGAATGTCATTGTCCTTCGATTGCAATAATTTCTCGTGTGTTGATAATTAATATATTTACGCCCTAACGGTTGTTTCGCTTGAATCCCTGCCGGCTGAGTATTTTAGGGAAAGCTTATTGACGGCCCAGCATCAGCAAGCATAAATCATCTTTCTAGTCAAATGCCCGTTGGGGAATTCCGGTGACAAAGGCGTCAATATTTCCTTTCTACGTTGGTAGATCCGTCACATTAATTTTTCATATGCATCCACGCTTTACGTGATTGTAGAAGCTTGGGTCACATAATTCAAGCTTGGATACCGACAGGTACAAATACGCCTTCTCAAAAACTCCTCTATGTAGTACATGTCAATACTATAAGCATTACTATACCAAACACTTTATTCTACGATTTTTAAAGCACGTTTGTTAAAAAGTTTTGGTTACATGAACACGCTTGTTTGAGATGAATCTTGTTGCTAGGTTATTACGTATTTTGGTTGTCACACAGTTGCTACTAGGTACCGGGGCTCTGCCTCGTGTGCATATCATATCGCCAGGCTTCTTCAGCAAGTCCGACGCACCATCGCTGACCCATTTTGAGCCCGCTCTTGAGACTGGGTTGGAAACAGTTCGCAGAAAGTATCCACACACCAACTGGACCGGGGAGATTTTGCATCAGACCAGCTTCATCGACTGCTTCAGTCTTCGTGATAACATTCAGGTTGAACTGTCCAAATGGTACTACACGAAGGCGTCCGGTGAAGATGTTCTCACTGTTATTATCGCTCCAGGTGAGATTTGCCATCGCACTCTGTGCAAAACAATGCGACTAAAGCGAAAGTCATTTCAATGGGGCTTTTCTATAAATAAAAAAGTGGACTACGAAATGTGAAGACCGAACAGGGATTGTAAATATGAAACAGGCCCGTCAGGAAATCTATTGTTAAAGAAACTTAGAGACCTGGTTTGAGGGCATAATACCGTAACACTGAATATAACATTGAAATTCAACTCTGTTGGCCTGAGCTTTGCGCTTACGTTTCTTGGCGTAGACGTCATAAACCAAGACTTGTCCCGCATCTCGTTGTGACGAATAGGGACGAATAAAATGCGGTAACAAATTGTCGCGTGAGATATTGCCTACACACTCGACGCTTCATGTTTTCGCGCAAAATTTAATTCTCTTCGTACTATTCAATAATTATTTCGATCATGCTATTCTTCTGGCTACATGAGAAATCGTAATCTTTTGCACGAAATTGCAAATGCCATTTACAAACAACCGTTGAGGTTAATGGAAAATTCAAACATCAGTCTGATGATTCAGAGTGTATTGTCATGGCACAATTACAGTAAAGTTGCCCAGCGTGTGTTTTTATAGGATGCTTTGA
Source organism: Hypsibius dujardini (assembly GCA_001579985.1). Lineage (NCBI taxonomy): Eukaryota > Metazoa > Tardigrada > Eutardigrada > Parachela > Hypsibiidae > Hypsibius > Hypsibius dujardini. The sequence goes on from LRSR01012076.1 coordinate 31,874, forward strand.
AAGTCGATATCTGAGCCAACTAGCAGCAGGATGGGACACCTTACTTATCACAAGGTCAGTCAAACATCCGAATTAGTAGGCTTAACAGGAACAAGGGATGTTGAAGATGTCCTCATTTGGTTAGCATTGATTATACGGAGAATATCGCCGATCGAGATGTCTTCCCAAGTTACGTGACTACATCCCCCTTCAGTCCTGCCTACCAGATTGTTTACTGCGCCCTGCTCAATAAACTAAACTGGACCAAGGTTTACCTGTTGTATGACACCAACAGCGGTTCGTTTAACGCCTTCCAAGCCCAGTTACTGCCAGTGCGAATTCCTGCCAATTGTGCCGTGCAGCTAACACGACAGCAGTTTACCAGTAGCTTCTCCAACGTATCGGAGCAACTTCAGCCAATTTTACGTGACTTCAACCTCAAAAGCAGAGGTAATTAAATAATGCCATATCTTATTATGGGTCTATACTGGCATAAAAAGATCAAACATCTACGAGTGGTCCTCTCTCTTGCGTTAGACAACACTTAACAAGCTTACCCACCGAATTTTCCGAGCTACTTACCCTACTTGTCTCCCTCTTACAAGGGAATATTTACCTGCGTCAGTCTGAGATCAGGCCCAACTTTTTTCATGGATACATACTATCAAACCATGATTTTTGAAAATATAACTGGTCCCCCACAATTCCGTTTGAAATGGAGAAAATCGGAGAAGATTCCTATTGCGGCAGCTACTTTAATGCTTTCACAATAGCGTTGATTGATTGAATTTCGCAAAGTATTTTGTTGGTTTATCCATTTAACGGTTTAGGCAAACAAAAGTCGATGCGCAAATCATTTGACAAACGATTTGGGGCCACAATAATGGTTAGGGAGTTACTGTATAAGAACAGTACTGTCCGGTCGAGGGGTACCGGGAGCCCTTATGGAGTTGAAGTTATGGAGTTACTGTATATGAACAGTACTGTAGTACTGTCAGGTCAAGGGGTACCGGAGGCGCATGTGCTTATTTTGCTATTGCCATCGAAGTGTATTTAGGTACAGACATGGCTAGATACATTGTGGTACCACTTGTAATATGGTGGTGCTTACGAAAATAGCTGTAACTATGTTCTTCTGTACCAAAGTACAGACGTGGTTAGGTACACTGTGGTACTGTCTGCAATATGGTGGCACCTATGGAAATGGTTTTACCTATGTACTTCTGTACTTAGATACAGAAGTGGCTAGGTACACTGGGGTACGGGCTGCTATATATTGGTACATATAAAAATGGTTGTACCAAAGTGCAGATGCCCAAACATAATATTTCATTTTCTAGAGATTTTCATGACCGAAGACGAGAAAAGGGAGATGACTGGTTCTCAACGGTGTCCCAGACTTTTGTGTTTTCGTGTGCTTTTTGATAACCTGACGTGATTGTTTTCGGCGTTCAAACATTTATAAATATTTTGAAACATACTTACGATTGTTTAAAGGCAAAATTTTGTGATAATGCTTTACCGTGAGCCCGAGACGACTTATGAATGAGTGCCCATTTCGCATTAGTTGCCATTGTAAACGCCAAAAAATTACCAATACTGCAAAACAATCACTATAAATTACCTGATGAACTTTCACGGATAAATTTGATGCTCTCATATGATAAGCTAATCGATAAGTAACATGAAAAGTTGAAATTTGTTTTTCATGGTGATGTCTTGTGACGAATATCCGCAAACGTGAAGGAGTTGAAAACCAAATCATAATGGCGGCTTGCTAAAACCATAATGCTCAGATTTGAAGAGGAGCTTCAGGATGTTCTGGTCAAAAAAATTTGTCGTTCAGTATAATCATTTCGACGATTAATGCACGTTGCAGAATTTATTTGCTTTGTCTCGGGTGTTTAGATGTTTTTTTGCAATGAAAACCCCTAATTAAAAATTGAATGGAACGGCTTAGACGATAGGGCTATGCAGAAACCAGAAAAACTAATTATTCAACCGCTCAATTGAGCTGAAAATTGGTTTTTAAAAGGGCTGAATGACCTAATTATAAAATTGTCTAAATGGGAATTGTGACACAATCCACGTGCTCATGCATTTGTCTGCTGGTATTAACGGCCTGTATGTGGTTATCTTTCTCTTCATGTCTGTTTCCTATTTTAACAGAGATCTGTCATGGATTAAATTGGAGGATACATTTCACGTAATACGTAATAGACGGTCGATGAGGCAGTACGTCGCCACGGTTCCGTAATCCCAAGTGGTGATCATCTGCTCTAGATGTGGATGGAAAGATGTCTTAGCTTCAGGGCAAAGAGTCCACCTTATTAATGAAAACGTCGCATCATTTTGAGGAGTTCTTGTCTGTGACCGTTTTTTGGGACGTCCCCCGCAAAGATAATTGTTCTTTTTCCTGGTGAGGAGAACAAAAGTAACAAATGGAGAGCCATGAGAAACAGACCGCTGGAAGTGAAAACGCTCCCGAAAGTAAACGGGCTGTTTCTAACGGTCTATCCGGATGGTAGGAACAGACTGTCCGAAAAGGGTACGGTTTGCACTGTAAGTGGAAGGACTGTCCGGACGATTGACGGTTGATTGAAGGTCTGTCCGGAAGGTGGACTGTCGATCCGGAAAGTGGACAAGCTATCCGAAAAACGGACGGAATTTCGGGAAGCTGGATGGACTGTCTGGAAAGATGACGCGCTGCTCGGAAGGTCTCATCACTACCCGGAAGGTTAATTGTCTGTCTGTTCACCTTCCGAACAGAGCGCCAATTTCCGGGCATTGAGTCCTTCCTTCCATCAACCTTCCATCACGTTCCGTACACTCCGTTAATCTTCCGAATAGTCTGCCAATCTTATAGTTAGCTCATACGTTTTCCTGCCAGTCCATCCGCCGGCTGAACAATCCGTCAATCTTCAAAACAGATCGTAGACCTTTCGGAGAGTCCGTCAATTTTCCAGACAGTCCGTCAATTTTTCGAATAGATCGTTAACCTTCGGTACGTCCCGCCAGCCATCCGAACGGCCCATCCACCTTCCGGACAGTTCGTCAATCCTGCGATCAGTCCGTCAAAACTTTCCAGACAGTACGTTCGCCTTGCAAATAGTCCATCTATTTTCCGGATGGTCCGTCAAACTTCCGGACAGGTCACCAATTTTCCGGACAGATGGTCAACTTCCAAACAGACCGTTATCATTACGAACAGCCTGTCAACCTTCCTGACATACTATCGACCTTCCGAACAGTCTGTCAAGTGTGCACACTCCGTCCACCGTGTAGTCAGTTTAGGTGATATTCAAGGTGTTTGGCGAGTGGAAGTCCACTTTATACCCTATCTGAGCATGTGATGAGAGAGAACATAAATTAACGAAGGCCAATACGCCATCACATATTTACCAGGCTACACACGGTGGGAGAAATTTTTTTGGAGATCGGATCTTTCAACAAAAACTTCCTAACTTATGCTTTGAGTAATTCCGATTACATAGCACCATCTAAGAGCCCATTACTTCCCTCAAATGTTCGATGCTTGCGACAATAGATTTGTTGGGTAGAAAACCATTAGAAATCTCAAAGAAGATGGTCCAAGCAGAGTAGAAACACATCTACATATGCAACAGCTGATTCCGTGACTCAGCTACTGAAAGTGGCCCGAGTCCGCTTACCTCTCTTACTTTGCCCCATTCTCGCGTTGACCTCAATTTTTCATTTCCAAGTCAACAATCGCCCCTTTACATTTTTATGTTAGCAGAATGTTTTAATCTCCTCTCATCTTGATTAAAAAAAACCAATTGACATTACTTATTAAGAAGCCCTCGTACTGTTCCTAGACAGTACAGTAGCTCCATAACTCCAACTCCATAAGGGCCCCCGGTACCCCTCGACCTGACAGTACTACAGTACTGTGCTATACAGTAACTCCTTAACTCCACAAGGGCCCCGGTACCCCTCGGCCTGAAAGTACTGTTCCTATGCAGTAACTCCATAATTCCAATTCCATATCGATATTTCACATCAATTTATAAGCTTTGTGTCAAAACTCGCCAGTAGTGGTCGCACCACTAAGAATGTGTAACTGTTAACGAAATATATGTTCCAGTGTTGATCTATGTCGGAAACCCTTTCGGCCTACGCAAAATTCTGGTGAGAAAACTTTCCTCGGGAATTTTCGATGCATCCAAGAATATCGAACATTAAATATCAGATAATTTTACATTAATTTATATGTTCCTCATAGGTTGAAGCCACGAAAATGAATATGACATCCGGCGAACATGTGAGTAAGGGCAAATTGATGGTAACAAGGCCCTGTATTAGGCATTATTTAGTTGTGTTAAAAGGTATATCTGGCAATGACTCCGTTTCCCGGAGCTTACGGTGAAACATTCACGTGGCAGATCTTGGATCATGAGGATCAGGTATTCGCACCATAGCTTAATAGTTGAGAAGTTCAAACCGTTACTCGTCTGTACTGCAGTTCGTGCGCTCGGCTTATCGCGCCGTCATCCTAATGGTTCTATGTGACGCAACTGGACCAGCGTACGACTCTCCGGTGATGCGGAGTTTGGTCAAGAAATGGCAGGAGCACACATTGGATAAATACAACATTACCGCTTCCCGAAAGAACTTGGTACAGCGTTGTTTCGCCGTGAAAGGAATTATATTTATTCAACTTGCAATATTTTTACAAATGCTATTCGAAGATCCTTCCTAGCCTTATTGCCGGTCACACCGCTGTGGAGCTCATGGCGGAAGTAAGTCCTTCTATTGCCAGGAAGTAAGAGAGTGAGATTTTCAAGGTTTGCTATCTCTAAAGGTAGATGACGAAGG
>LRSR01012076.1:36925-62559 GCA_001579985.1 Hypsibius dujardini
AATGTCAAGAGAACTCGATTAGTGAGCTTGGAAAATGTACCTGGTTAATATGCATGTTTGCAGGCTGTTAACTCAAGCGAGTCTTTGGGTTGGTCCGGCCGTCAACCGAGCGGAAAACACCTGGCAGAACACCTGTTGCATCGAAAGTTCGACCTCCAAATCGGGCCCGTCCACATGCTGGCCGGGGGACTAATTGAAAACCACGTTATAGCCAGCTCTTTTAACTTCTCCCTGGGGTTGTTTCAGGTATGAGTTTTCAATCAATTTGTAACAGAGCGCCCTCTGCCATTTCAGGGTACAGGCCAGTCCAATGTTCCATTCCAGGGCCCCTACCATCATACGTATAAAGCATATACTTTGAAAACGGGGCGATCGACGACAAGACATGGAAACTCACTGTGCCATTGAATTTGTTACAGCCTTGTCTGAAGTCCATGTCGGATCCGTCGGATGACCGTCTATTTTTTTATCGTGTACCGAATTCCAAGTGGTTTGACGGCGATTCGCTTCCTCCTAATGAACCGCTTTGTGGTTTCGATGGGCTAAAATATTCCGCAGTTTGTTTGGGACAAGGTGAATGGCATGGAACGTTTCTGTTGGGGCGTAACGGGGGGGGGCACGGGGAAACTATCCCTATAAAAGGAATGCGAGAGGTTGCAGGGAGCACCAGTTTTAATTTTAGTAAACGAGGGGGGGGGGAAACAATGCTATTACAATTCCAAAAGGGGTTATCTCCCAACAGCTATGATTTATATTCCGAAGCAGAAGTGCCCCGTGCCGCCTTCTCCCCCCCCGCAAAATGTTTGTTACGCTTCGACTTTTTCATGCATGTAATTAACCATCGAAGTTTAGTCCGATTATTGTTATAGGCACAGCAAAGCATAATTGGGCATTGGGAATCGGTCTGGCAGTTAGCATCACTCTGGCAACCGTCGTCGGAATGGTCCTAGGGTGGGATAGTGAATATGATTATCTCATAATCACATGAGGAAACTGTGAAGTTCCGTATTCAAGTTTTAAAAGATATCTTCCCGTAGGTTAAGAGAACTGTCTAAAGGAAAGGAAACTTGGAATCTGGATCCATCGTTGTTGTACTGTCGTGAGATTGGCACCAGACGTCGTCGCAGTGCGATCTTTGGTTTTCGGTCAGGTCACACTCGCTCGTACGTCGTTTTTAATCGCTCAGGCTGCGCTGAATCCATGCACAGTGGATCTCTTTTTTAATTTAACACGTAGATGCTGGTGAAGAAATATGGTCAGAGGTTGGCACTTAAGAAACCTAGTTTCAGTTGCAGGAATATGATACATTCCGCAAGATCTAAAACTACAAAAGCTAGATGTCAATTCAAAAGATTTTTAGCGCCATTACACGTTCGAAAAAAGACACGTTGAAACGGGGCGAGCATAGTTCAATGTCATGGAATTTCCCCAAAGATTTCAAGCTATGCTTTGAGGTTTTTTTCAATTGGGTTTTAGTTAATAATCGACTATGTTTTTCACCCTTTCATGGTATATGTATTTAAAGTCGCAATACTTTTGGAGCCATGATAGAAAAACGCCTTTCGGCATAACCTCAAACTAGTCCATGATCGACTTTGTTGTCCGCCACGGGGATGTGGTAGGTCACCGGAAAACTCTGAGCTTGCTCCTCTTGTTCCAACACTGATCGGTAACTCCGAATCGCATCCAAGCAAATGATCTACAACATGTGTACAAACATTGAGAGTTAACACAATGCATGCTTTGAGGTGGCTCAAGCATTGGCCTCTCGATGAGCCCAATGAGGCTTTACTTTTGACGATTTTCAGAAGGGCAACCCAGAATTTTTCCGCTTTTTTTAGTAGAGCTGTAATTATAATCATACTCAAAATTTATGTGATCGGTCAGGTTCTGAAAACTTTTTTTGCGGCAGAGTTTCGAAGTGGGGAAAACACTGGAATATTCATTTTTCTCTGATTTTTAATGTAAAAACTACAATCTTCTGAATTTGTTAAATTTAAAGAATTTTGACACCGTCCCTCTTAAAATTCAATTTGAAAAAGATTGACAGTAACAGTTTTTTTTGGAGATCAGGGGCGTGACTAGGATCATTCACGAGCGCGACCAGAAACTTAAACGAAAGATATTTCAGAAATGACATATATTTCCGCCCCTGACATCCAAAAATAATTCTGCTAGTGCCAAACGATTTTAAAATAAGTTTTGAGAGGGACAGTGTCAACATTTTTACAATGAAATATTTTTTAAGATTGAAGTTTTTACGATCAAAATCAGGGAACATGGTATCTTCCAGAGTTTTCTCAACGTTGAAATTCTGCCAAAAAATTCATATCCTGACACATAAAATAAATTTTGAAAAGCATCATAATTGTAGTTTTAGAAAAAAAACATAAAGCAAAATTATTTAGGGTTACCCCTCTGAAAATCATCCCAAGTTAAACCGAGAGGCTGACAATTTAAAAGACCCCTTAATAAAGGCCTTTGAGGATAGACTGTGTACTAACCTCTAGAAAAACGTGAATACTCATAAGAATAATGCGAAGGAGGAGTATCCTACGAGCGTCTACGAGTATCGTCTTGAGTTCCCACAGCTCTTCATCGTGGTCATACGCATCAAGATCGCGAGCCATGGAACTGGAGCTCGCATATACGTAGATTATATAGATGAGAGCGGCGATTACGATCGCGGTGACGGTGGCCTCCACGACGATCCAAATCAGTAGCAAGCGACGGTCTTTCTGATACACATCAAATAGAAGCGAAGTGAAAACACCGAAAGCTCATGTTTTAATTTGCAGTTACAAACACAGCTAGACTACAAGGCTGACCGAGTTAGAGCCGTAAGTAAAGAGTGATATCAGAATAGCTCTAACTCGGTCGGCCTCGTATTCTAGCCGTATGAATGTTGCAGCCCTCTTCAATGTGATGGTAGACATATACATCGCTTGATCTAGCTAATTTGGGCACTTTGGGTTCCAGCATTGTGTAGGGCATGTTTGTTTTATTTCAATCCATGTTTGACTAATGTATCGTGATGATTTTGAAATTCAATATTTTTTGTAGCAAAAAAACACTTACCCGTTTCAATCCAAATACCAAGGCCACCGCGACAGTCAGCATCACAAGGCCCATGATAACTTCAAAGGCTCGCATTCCGGGGCCCTTCGTCTCACCGCTAGCGATGCTGTAGACAATCGACAAGATGCCCAGACACGCAGACACCTGGACAAACCAGAGGAAAATACTGTGAAATTTGTATATCCAAAAAAACCTTATCGATCAGATGAATTCGCTGGATTTATAAAAGAACTCCTAGTCAACGAAACTCAGATACATTTTTTTTCAGGAACCATGTTGGTTACTGCCAAATAAGGAATGTGTTAGGCGACTTACAAATGCATAACCCGCCACCCATTTGCAGGTTTGGTACAGGGAGCAACACAAGCAGGACCGCATCTTCCTGGAAGGAAATTGGTTGTGGCTATGCGCAACTAACAAGAAAACTTCACTAAATGAATTTTTTTGAAATTTCAACAGTCCATTGCCACTCTAACGGCTCGCACAGGAAATAATGTGTCGAGCGGCTCGTCGTAATGCCACCCCAACTAAGTGCTGGTCCTCAAATGTGGATGCAAAGGGATATCAAGATCGAGCATAGTTCGTTTTTTTTCGGTGGAAACAGAGTACATAGCACGAGAAAGCACAGTATGGGCACTGCTTGCACGACCCAGTGCGAAATCAACAATAGAACAAAAATGGAAGACAACGAAAGAAAAGATGACCAATATTTATATATATATCTATACCGTTGTATATATTTATACTCAATATTGTACAAAAACTAAACCGGCTGATAATGCTTGTTGGTGCGAGGAGCAATTATGCACTCTATTTGTATTCATTTAATGCTTGACCTGTCTTAAAAGTTGTGTATTTCTTCTTAACAAAAATATGTATCTGCAAATCTTTGAAGTCGTAAGGCTGTTCTCGACAATTGTTTCGGAACTGCCTTAAACGAGGCCTTGATTGCGTTTGCTATCCTCCGGTGGAGCATGGTAGGCCACCTGGAAGCCGTTATTTCTTCCTTCTTGCCCCAGCGTTGACCGGTAGCTCCGAACCGTATCCAGGCAGATTGCCTAGAAAACACATCTCATCCAGTAATCATAAGAAACTCACTACACCAACTTGTCCAACTTGTCGCAGAAGAAACAGTCGTACTCACTTCGAGAATAACATGTAGGATGATAAGAACCATGTAGAAGATAAGAACAGTACGAGCAATTGCAAGAGTTGCATTCATCTCCCGGAAGAGCTACACACAAAGATCAGAATCCAAGAATTAAAATTGTGAAACGAAGGCAATTTTTCTCGTCGTTCCACAACGGATGACAAGAACTGGCGTTTTTCTCCTACTTCGTCCTTGGCACACGATTTGCAGGGGAATTCGGAAGGTATTCGCTTTATTGTTTTAAATTAGTATAATATCTGCGATAATTTATAAAACTGATCTTATCGGTGCGGTGTCAAGAACTTGTTTTTGGCGAATTTGTACAGTCCGGAAAATACTGGAAGAATCCTTTTTATTTTGATTGTAAACGATCAGATTTTTAGAAATGATTTGAGTTCTCGTTTCTGACATTTTTCCATTCACAACTGAATTTAGTATGACTTGCATGAAGAGCATTTTATTTCAGCACCAGGGTGCGGAGTTACAAGTCATTCTGACCGGGAAATTTCCGAGTGACTTTTCAGAAATGACCCCTGTCTCTGCAGCAAACTATTGAGGACATATTCTGCTCATTCCAATGAACTCTAAAATGAGCTTGGGTTGGGTTATTACAAAAGTTGTGAAATCAGATCCTTTTTAAAAATCGAAGTTTTTGCAACCGAAATCGAGGAAAATCTAATATTCTTGTGTTTTTTGGACTTTGAAATTTCGCCCAAAATCAGTTATTGAGGCCCCATTGGTAAATAAATGCAATAAATCATCAATCATTTTTAGCTAATTTAAAAAGTGGAGATATTATGTATTCCAATTCTGAGAATTGTCCCAAATTAGTCTGAATAATCTTTTAATTATAGTTTATCTAAACCAAAGCAGTTGACTAATGATAGTTTTTTAATACCTTTTGGAATTTTTATTCCCAATAAGTAACACAATTAGCTCAATTTTTTAGCTCAATTTTTTGTTTCTGAAACTAATTATTTTATTGCTAGAATTCTGGGTTAGTTTTGTTGTCATCTAGTGTTTAGTCTAACTTACTTTACTAAACTTGCTAGACACATGTGCTTACCTTGCGACTTTCCTCGTTGGAGGTGTATACATCAAGGTCAATGGTCGAGGAAATTACAATCAGGTAGATTATGTAAATCAAACTCAGGACTACAAGTGTCAATAAGATGGCCTTCACGATAATCCAAATCAGCAGCAGCCCACGGTTATTCTGCAACCGATCAGCAGCTTATTTATAAATTGCAATGCTATATTTATAAAAAATGTTAAACATAGGAAAATTAATGCTCCTTGTAAAAAAATGTACAGATTAAGAACACATTCAATATAACATCGATATATTTACTCGTGAGATCATTTTTTAGTTAGATGGTCTCGTGATGATGTGGGTGAGGCAATTTATTAAACGGTTTTTTTAAAAGATGAAAACTAATTTTGGGACTAATCATTTCAAACAGGGACTATGTGAGTGTGATTTGGATTAGGATTAACTTTGTTAATATTTTCGAGATACAAAATGCATACCCGCTTCAGTGCAAAGACCAAGCCCACTGCCAGAGCGAGCACCACCACTGTGAGAACGATCTCGAGGGCCCGCATACCAGGGTCTTTGGTCTCACCGCTGGCGATGCTGTAGATAATACCGACGATACCCAGACATGCAGACACCTGAAGAGGAAACATTACATGGAGTCTTAATATACGATCCAAAATTTAATTTTTACCAAAAATACCTTTGGGGTTAAGATTAATATTTAGTCATTTAGTTATTTAGTCTGCACACCATAGTTATTGTTCATCATTTACTTTAACTCGAGATATTTTTTGTTGAGAATAAAATAAATCAAATAATAGACTGGCGATTTGTCTTTGCTTTTTTGGCAAAGAGGGTGAATGAAACCGGTCGAAATAACTGATACTGATACAGTAGTACGATTATGGTACGAATGTATGCTTAGCAACACTTACGAATTGATATCCTGCCACCCATTTGCAGCCATTGTACAGCGAGCAGCACAGGCAGGATCGCATCTTTTCGGGAGATTGTCCTGAGACAGAAAGCTTGAAAACTAATATAGTCGGAAGAGAGGGTTGGAAAGAACAGAAAAAATGGATAACATATGACTTCCCCGGATATTGGAGTTTTCGGGAGCTTGAAGGAGTCTTCGTCGTTAATGTTTGGTGCTTATGGAATCGCCAGGGCTCTGCTCTGCCTAGTGTATGTATAGCATAATACTGGCAGCGGCAGCCTATGAATATCAATCATGAACATGTTTGGTTTTTTGTTTCGGCCTTGATGTTTATTTGCCAGCGTACTCAGGGTCTCACACATGCACTGGCAAGTAGTGAATATTGCGGGCTGTAACGGAGCCGTGAGTCATACAGCTGCCAGCGTTTTCAGGGTCTCACACATGCACTGGCAAGTAGTGAATATTGCGGGCTGTAACGGAGCCGTGAGTCATACAGCTGCCAGGCATTCTAATTATAGAACTGGGAGATTGTTTGTCTCACAACAAGACACAGCAGAATAGAGCGTTCGATTTGCAATTTAAAAGCAATCGAGACTGTCTTTCATGACATCTGTACGAGGCTTTACGTGCTGTAGCCGTTGATGTTTATTTGTCAGCGCTCGCAGGGTCTTACACATGCACTGGCAAGTGGTGAGAATTGCGGACCTGTAAACGGGACCGTGAGTAATACGGCTGCCAGTCAATGACGGAATTGTTTGATTTGTGCTCTAGCAAAACTCAATTTAATTTCTTTACCACTTTTACCCACGCATTTCAGTAGCTAGTGTTTTTTAAATAAATAAAAACGTAAATCGATGATTTTAGAAAATACTTAAAAAATATTTATGCGAATAAGCGCTGGGACTGAATTTAAAGAATGACGCTTGGCCAGGTCGTGCATTGTGATGAAGTCTTGATTGATTGAACAAATTAAGTTTGGTTTAATAAAAAAATCAACAATGAATGGACATATAGAACCTGAGAAATTTAGAACCTGAGCCACTGATTTTTTAAACAAATGCTGAGAAAATGGTTATTGATACTTGAGTTATCAGTCTAGTGCATATTATATTTTAAACTTAAATCTTTTACTTTTGGAAAAATTTTCAGCATCCAATGCAGCAATATTAACCTGATCATTAAACATTGATGAATAAAAGCACTAAATCTCTGTACAGCTTTTCCTGTGGAAATTTATAGCCGGCGTCAAGTCGATGAAGCGCGATGCGATGCAGCGGAATTCTTTTGTTTTCGGGTAGGGCGTCTGAATGATAATTTATAGTGGATCCTCACATCGCGCCATTCAGCTCTGCGTCATTATGAATACTCCGCAAAAAACGATGTGACGTCGCATCCTGAAACAGTGCGGAGCACAAAACTAGAGTTGAAATGATTTCAACTTTTGATGAGACGTCGCATGAGTTTTGATGGTCCGGTCTGGTCCGGGCTCATTACATTCACAACCAAATGTACCGTAATACTTTCCTGGTGAATTAATCCTTTATATTCCATTTAATAATAAATTATATAGAAATAACACAACGTTTTACCATTTCTTCAATGGGGACTGCAATTGAAATCCTTGTAAAGAACGCATCCACGTTTTCCACATTTTCACTGAACGATTTTCCAAAAACATCGTGGAATGATTCTGCAGGTTATGCTTGAGTAGTACAGAGGGTCCGCCAGCAAAGTGCGCACACTTTCAGATATGCCAATTTTTTACCATGATGACGCAATATTTTCACAAACGTTTTTATTACAAAACATAGGCCGGCTCCGATTCTCTGATAAAAATCGTTTACTCAAGAAATCAAACCGAAATGAGTGAGGAAATAGCCAACACTCCTGCAGCTTTGATAATGGTCGATACTTTAAGCATCTTCTTCCTGTAGGATAATCAAAATGACAATGAATGAAATGTTTTTTATGCAATCCTTTCCCTGATTGTGTCAGTGAATACAACGGAAGAGGAGGATGTCGTTTTAACAATATTGTTCTTTGTTACTGTGCAAAGTGCAAAGTTAAGCAAAGAAAAGAAAAGGCAACCTGATTTAATGATGGAGGCTCTCGTTCTGCAAAATTAAAGATGGATCTTGTTCACATTGCGGGTACAGGCAGCTTCAAAACAATCCAACAAATCAAAAGAATCGTGGCTCTAATTAACATTTTTCAGTTAAAGCAGTTGGCTCGGCCGTCTTTCGTGCAGCCCCCGGAACGATCTTTGAATCCGTTGTCTCTGCAACACTTTTGAAATGCCTGGGCGCCTTGCGCTGGCCCCTTGCACTGTCCGTCACAGGCCTTGGCCAGGATTAACTGCTGGCCGAGCACGATAGGGTGATGCTGACAGTGAAGAGGGTTGCGAGCAATAAAATCCACACAAATTTCATGATCGTTGTAGCTCGACGCTAGGCTTTTATGAGGAAAACATCATCCTATATATATCGATTGGGAAACCCCAAAAACTAAGAAAATCAATGTTGAATGTTGAATTCATTTACCTCAGTTTTGAATTGAACGCGGCAAACATAAAAGCACCTATGACCATCTGGCAAAGTTATCGGTGAGAGACAAAAATGATTATCCGTTAAGCTCGTCGAAGAGAGAATAGATTGTCTGGGCCTGCCGAAATTCGAAAGCAGTTATATTATGATTTTATTGTGTAAATCATCTGGTCAAGAGTGCCTTTGTCGGATCATTTCTTAAGATTGAGTGAGAAAATTCTAGTGTAATACAGGTTACATGTGTGGATATGTGATTGCCGGAAGATATTTGTGGGACGGTTAGGTTTGCAAAGGGTGCTAATTATTGAGGCAGATTTTCCTGCAAGCGGGGCACCGATGGCATGATGCATAATCGGTTTGTAAGTACATTGCAGGCACCCCAAAGCTAAACCCCATCCATAACGAGGCGGCCAAGTAGTTTTCTGTGCTCTTTTAGGAACCGGCCATTAAATTTGGCCCATAGATCGCCTAACAAATCTGGCCTAAAATTGTTGTATTTTCAGTGCACATTCACTTTCGGAAAGCCAAAATATGTGACAGCTTAATTAGTAAATTTGCATTTTGAAGGCTGAGGGTAATTATAGTTACTATTTGTCAAAATCGTTAGTAAAGGAGCCCGTGATATTTTGAAAGATAATATTGCGTATGTTCACGTTCGTGGACGGATTGTAGTGTAGGATGATGATGTAGTAGCACGGGATTTAACTGCCACGTATGGTTGTCATTTGGATTGACTATACGGTCCCAATTCCACCTGTTTCAACAACCAATTTAATATAGCAGGTACCGGTACCACTAATCCTGGAAAGGCGCGTTTCGTTACCGAGGGGCGGTAACCCAAACAACTCTCCTAAGAATCCAATGAGATCTAAACTCCTAGCAATGCCATTCGATTCAAATTTTGTATTTTCACAAAAATCATGTAAGAATAAAATTAATAATAGATGGTTTACTTTAGTATGTGCCTGAAATGCATTTTTTTGTTGACTTCGTTCTACATATTTATTATATTTAGATCTTACTTTTTACCTTAGCTCAAAAGTATTTTTTTAAAGAGTAAAATTTTAAATCGAATGGCAGTGCCAGGGACCCAGACCCCGCTGTACTTTAAAGGGGGCCTTCGAGGGATGAGCTTGGTTTGCCACACCTTGGTAATCGAAACGCCTATTTGTAGTGCACACGCAAAATTATTTGTTATGAATAGTGCCACGTGTCGAACTAACCGTAAACAAATGGTTGATCCTGTCAGAAAAAGCATGGAAGCCAGTGCGGCGGCCACTGCCACATTTTTTGTGGATATCACTATGAGACAAAATATTACAAGTTGAAGCAATATTCCTCGTGCCCGTGTTCACAAACGATTTTTCATTTCATAGTGGTCTAATACTAACCAGACGCTGCGCAAATTCCGTCTATCCCGGTAAAGCCACAAACAGGAACGTCCCGTGGTGCTGTGCCGTTTATCCCCGGCCAAGTAATCCACCGATCGGTGCTCCAGTGCAAATTACCGCTAGCCCACATGTAAGTCCCGACGATCTAGCAAAAACACCTAACATATTTTACAACATTTTTTAATAATATAACTTATACCATTTCTCAACCAACATAATCTATACTCCGCGGTTGATCCGCATTCATTGCAATTTGCTCATAAGTTTAGCTTTCAGTTTCTTTCTGCATGGGGTGATGAAAAATATTGATGTTTTTACTACGGCTTTTTTTAATGATTCAATTTATCAAAAAACGTTTGGCAGTGTTAATTGACTTTGAGAACTGCATGTAGGTGAATGAGAGTGAGATGGGAAAAGTGAGAAGGTGTATAGCGGTTCGATTACCACTTGTTGCTTTAGGTACCCTACCGAACAATCCTTAAATTATGACAATACCGAGTAGCTAACCTGCATAGTACCGGTAGTTGTATTGAAGCCAAAAATGTTGAGATCAAGGTTCCTCGATCGATCGCCAGAAATGAGAACATCCCCTGTCGACAGTCGGGCAGTCCGATTCGCCAACTTTCCCACCAAATTGACGCCTCCACATTCATCGGAAAGATGTTCTGATTCGGTTGCAGCCTTAACAAACAGCTCGACTGCTTCGTAGGATGATTTAATGGGTGGCAAATCTAGGGGCTACACGTGGCAGAAAGACAAAATTTGGATATAATGTTGATACTCCGTGATTCAATGAGATCTTAGTGCTTCGAAGTACCAGATGTCCATCAGCGTAAGTGACGTTATATGCATTAGCGGACCTCCTTATTATGGCCGAGTTGAGCGCTTTCAGCTCGTCACCACCAGGGCGGTAGGTAAGAAAGAACAGAGATTGATAGATCCTCGAAACCTGTCAATGAAATTGCTGATATATTGGCTCCTCCCCTTAGTAGCAGTCCCTTTAATGGCGGATCATATTAGGTTGTTCTGTACCGAATCATTGAATGGGTAGGCAAAATGGTCGATTGTACCGTACTCGTCCACCTGCGAAGGCTGTACGTTGAAGAAGACCTGTAAGATTAGGCAAGTAATCATAGATCTCACAAGGGGTCGGAACGGGTCATCACACCCCGATTTCTCTGAATTTTGTTTTGCAAATAGTGGACTTAAAATGAAGATTTTAGAAAAATATTTCAGCGGCCTTCGAGGTCTGGTATCGGCAGGAACAAAATCGAAAGCTTCCAGATCTCCCTAACGAATTTACCCTACATCCCAACACTATAAAAACATCGTTTGTTTTGGAAAACGTTTGATTCCAAGATTTTTGACACCCGCCCACTTCAAATTTGATGTTAAATCGATACCGGGTAGGGATGGCATCAAATGTCAAATGTCAAATTCAAATGAAATCATGTTTCATGACATAAAGGAGTGATAAGAAATCAAATGATCAAATGATCAAATGACAATCAAATCAAATCATACTGTAGCTTTTCGTCATTTGATGCTATTCCTGGTGCCGGATGTCTCGTTGGTATGAAATTTACACAGTACGCATGTACTTACGTAATCGCCGTCAGCCATACTCGCATCATTAGCGCGTCTCTAAATCGAGCACAACATTATTACTAGAATTAATTTCACCTTTCGTCCCTTCGAAATATGAATCGAAATGTCACAGTAAAGTGCAATCAATTCTGGATCGACGGTATGTACGGTAAGCTTCTAATACGTACCAGAATTTGAACGGCTGTAGTGCCGAGAGTTAGCAATATTATCACTAAAACCAAAACGTGAATTAACTATATTTTTAGGCCACACAAAATGAGAGGGAGCGATGAAACTACCTCTGCTTCGTAATTTGGCGCGTTCAAGAACTGCTTTGACGGTCAGTTGGGAGTTGTCTACCATCGTCAGCAGCTCCAAGGTAAACGGTTCGACAGACGCCCTGGAGCTGGCCATCAATTGAGATGCCAAAAACTTGTAAAACGGCGTCAACGCCTTGCCCTCCACAAAAATGGTGGCATGGTACCACGCGTAATACGACATGATTTCCAGAAGCACCCTGGCGTAGCCCACGTAGGTGCCCATGAGGGCGACAGCAGTGGGTGACCCGATGTCGGGATTGAGGAAGCTATTACTGGCCATGGAGCTGAAAAATATGAGTTCGGAAGTTGCGTGACAGTATGATAAAAGATTTGTCGCGAATTACGCTCACTGCGGGAAAATGTACTAACAAATAAATGAACCCTTACTTTGAAAAGAGCAACCAGTCACGTCCTGCGTAATCGGAAAAAGACATCCTGGGCATTATTACAGTACCGTGACAAATTGGACAAGACCACGTGGGAATGTGAGCTCCGTCAAGCTAGACTCACCTCTCGCCAAACTGGCAATCCCAGAGGAGTCGGCACAGCCTAAACGAAATCGAACGCAACCCGAGGGCTTGGATAAATGTGAGACATTTTTACCTAGAAATCAACCCTAAACACAGCAGTTTAAAACTCTAAAGCTGCAATAGCTGAACCCATACAGAGTAACAGATTATCCTTGAACAGTACAGAGGGTCTGCCAGTAAAGTGCGGACAGTTTCAGATATGTCGATTTTTTATTATGACGACGCCATAATTTCACAAACCGTTTTTGTTACAAAACATAAGCAGGCTCCTGTCCTCTAATAAAAGTCCTTCGCTCAAGAAATCAGACAAAATTTAGTGAAGATATAGCCAACACTCCTGCAACTTTAATAATGGTCGATATTTTAGACATTTTCTCCCTGTGGGATAATCAGAATGGCTGCCAAGTTTTTGTTTTTTATGCAATCTTTTCCTGATTGTTTCAGTGAGTAGAAAGGAGGAGGAGGATGCCATTTTAACAATACTGTTCTTTATTCCTGTGCAAAGTAAAGCAAAAAAGACACTGATTTATAGATTGAGGCTCTGCAAAATAAAGATGATGTTATTCATATCTAATGTGTTTTAGTTTCAATTGTTCTAGAGTTTGATGGCTTTCCTTTTTTATTTGTCTACTAATTAGAATGTGTGATACATCTGCGGTCATTATGAGACTTATACGGGCAACGTCGGGCCAGGTGGGACTGAAAAAGTCAATTATATTGGTAACCCTTTCAGCATGTAAAAAGCCTAAAAATAAAGGCTCTTCTGACGCTATAACAACGCCACTTAGACCATTTTAATTAGTTCTTCCCGGGTAAGTATCAGATTACATTCAAACTCAATTTCAGCAAATTTAAACTATTTCCTGATCTGAAAGTTGAAAAATAAGTGGTCGGGATACTCTAGTTTTTCGGTGTTATTGTTTTAAAGAAACTATCTGCACTTTGCTGGGACCCTCTGCAAGGTTGACCCCTCCCATCCGCCCAATGAGTTATGGCGCAACCGCGAATAGGATCTGAAGCACAAGGGGGCACTGGGAGTGCCGCTGACCAATAAGTTCGATTGGTTGGAGGGGGAAGGAGTTTTCATATTTATTTAATTCGTGGCTGGAGGTGTTAGTTGGCTATTCTATTTCACCAGCCAAGGGGAACAAACTTCATGCCCCCAAATGGGGTTATAAGAGGCCCTCAATTGTTTTCTACAATTTTGGAACAGGGCTGCCCGCAACTTTAATTTTATTTGCATTCAGAACAAATGGAAACAAATCTCCCTCTCCACCCCCCACCAAGTCCGTCCGTCACGGATAGGATCATCTCAAAACTAGTTTTAACAAGAAATACAGAGAACAAACCGCAGGAACCAGAAGTGAAGAAGTTCTGCTTGAAAGCATACTACCGGGTAAGCTCACAATAGTTCTTATCGAGATGTAATGTTCTATTGTGATTTTGACTTTCCAAATGCTTAGTTCGATCAGTGATTAGCGTAAATGCTGAAATTCAATGATCAGACCACTGAAAAAATAATTTGATATGATACAACCTCACTGGTTAACAAGATCATTAATCAACGAAACACGAAAACCTTACTAAAGAACATTTCGCATTTGAATACCTGTTGTCAGTATGGCGTAACAGTCCGTAGAGCGCTTGCTACTGTAGACATACTCCGAGAGCATGGACACGCTCTGGGATGTGACTTCGTCACAACTCCGAAAGGATGTGTTAAAAAGATGTTCCATGGTAATGTTGAGGTCATGGTTGTGGGAAGCCTGAGCCTTCTCAATGGCAACGTCCATAGCCGGAGCCATGTGAAGAAGGTCCACGCTGAAATTGTACGGCATCAGAGTAATGATTTCGATGTGTCGTGAGGAGACAGTGGAGCCATGAAGATGCATCACCATCAGAGAAACCGTAGTAAAATACAGAACGTCTTGTAAAGACATGCTGTAGTTGGCTCTTGATTTTAGTTGGAATGGTGGCTTAAATTAATGCGGAATGGATTCGATGATCAATGGACAACTCAGAGCTCATGTTTACGTAAATTTATTTTTACTGCTACTTGTTTTGGAATGGGAAAACCCTTCCCGGAAGAACCTCGAGGGTTTTCGGGGAGGGGCCAAATTGTATGAGTTGTGCAATCACGAGCAATCTCACCTCGTCTAATTGCGACAACAACCTATTACGATCAGTGCGTGATCGCGATTTCTCGCACCCACATGCAAGCTAGTTTGTGCATACAGTGTATCGGTAGGTATGTCTTACCACTAGACAGTAGGCACACAACTGACGCATCAATCCGAACATGATGCCGCTATTGATGATTTTCACATTGCTTGAGTGCTTATTCTCTGTCAGTAGCCTCATAACTGATTAGAAGGTTGAGAGCTGCTCCGACATTACTAGAAAACAGTTGGTCTAAAATTTCATCCGTCATTCTTCAAAGCAGCATTAGCGTTTGCCTAAATCATGAGCATTTGTGAGCACAGTTAGACAAAAATCAGACTGGAACGCTGCCTGTTTGAAAGATACTCTCATAACCAGAGGTTAGATGGACGTTTCGGGGGGCATAAGCGGAGGGGAGAAATTTTGAAAACAGATAAAAACTTTAGGCCTCCCACATTTTAAGGGGCAGTATGACTTCCGGCTCGTTTTACTAGTGACAAAATGAAAAAAAAACAGCCCTCCCCCTTGCCGAATTTATTAAAGATGAAAAAAGCTCCCGCAACTATTCGAGTTAATTAGGTAGTGACAGTTGCCCCAGTGCATCCCCATAACGCCTCTGCTAATAACACAATGTTCGGTTCAACTACGGGAACTTTGTAAGTACGGATATTGCCAAGGTCAATAAAGAAGCCCATGGTATTTCGTAAGATAGTATTGCGTGTGTTCACGCTCGTGTATGGACATCAGCGTGGGGTGGCCATGTAACAATACGGGATCCAGCTGCCACCGGGGACAGTCACTCCCTAGCCGTTCCCGTTGCCATCTGTAATTGGACCATTTGAAAAGATTTGACTAGTAATTATGCTGAACCACGGCGCGCATGGCTTACCTCAAGTATAATGCCGATCCCATAAGAAAGAGGAGTAACGTAAATGCCCCCGCAATTGCAACGGCTCTAACAGAAACCACTGAACAAACATAAATAAAAGTGACATGCGCTCCTGCTCCAAATTCCCTATATTTATGTTCCCATATTTAGGTATTAATATTTCGGTACCGAGAAAATTTAACTTACCCAACTCTGCGCAACTTCCGGTTGTTTCGGAAAAGCCACAAACAGGAACATCCCGTGGCGGAACGCCAGTTTTGGATAGCCAAGTGATTTTTCGAGTGTCACTCCATTGCAAATTATCCTTGGCCCACGTGTAAGTCCCAATGATCTAGCAAAACAGTGATCTGATTCACATCTGATCGCACTATCTGTCAATGCTGCATTAAGCTTCGCAAATGAATGAAATCATACAAGAGAGGATAAATTTAAATTTCAAATCAGTTGTGTTATACTGTTCTGTCATATGAAACAAATACTGAAAGTAAGAGCAGTGGTGCAGGAGAACCCCAATATCCTAGTGGCAGCAGTTTATTATCACAAATTAAAAATTACCTCAAAAAATGCAAAATACTTTCACACACAACAAAACAAGTTAGGGAACGCCAGAGGCGTAACGGAGTTTTGGGGGAGGCAGCTTTTCTTACAAATAAAAATCAAAAAGTGGCCCCCTCCTCCGGCAGCGGCACACCCCGTAATTCCCCCGTCACGCCTCTGAGAAACGCCAACAAAGGATGTCAGTATTTAGTAATCGAATGCCAAAACCCCTCCAGTTCCTAATCGGAAGATGACCCATGAAAAAATAGCCATCTTTGACTCCTCTCCCATGCTATTTGTAGACCCTACTTGGTCTACCTGCATAGTGCTGGTTGTCACGTTGAAGCCAAAAATGTTTAGATCGAGATTGCGCGATCGATCGGCGGAAATGAAGACATCCCCTGTCGACAATCGCGTCGTCTTGTTCACCATCGTCCGTATCAAATCAAGGCCTCCGCATACCGTCTGATTGGGACTTGCGGTTGCTGCCATTACGAAGAGTTCAACGGCTTCGTATGATGACTTGATGGGCGGTAGATCAAGCGGCTAAGTCGGAAGAGGATTATTCACGTTCTGGTTCGCAGAATATAAACCGCGAGTTCTGCATACCAGATGCCCTTCGTCGTATCTCAAGTTGTACGCCTCGGCAGATCTCTTTGTAATGGCCGAATTGAGTTTGCGCAGTTCGTCACCTCCGGGACGGTAAGTCACAAAGAACAAGGACTGAAATGTTCTAGCAAGCTGTAAAAAAAAAGAAACAGTTAGCAAACACTTCACCAACCGACGGTGTATCTTGTACTACCGGGCAGGAGTGAGAAGAGTTCTGATGCTAACTTAAGACGATTTTCAGAGGGGAACACAAAAGGTGTCCGCTTTATACTTTTTTAGTGGAGTTTTAATTATGATGATTTTCAAAACTAGTTTTATCGGTCAGGATATGACAACTTTTCTTGGCAGACTTTTAAAGTTGAGAAAACAATGCAAGATCCATTTTTCCTGATTCTGACGGCAAAATTTCATTTTGCAGAATGATTTAATTTAACAAATTTTGATAATATCCCTCTCAAAAATCAGTTTATAAAATCAGTTTCAATAATGGAATTATACTATATTAAACAAGCTTTTATATACTGACCGATGAAATGAATTTAACTTTACTATAAACAAATAAAGC
Organism: Hypsibius dujardini; assembly: GCA_001579985.1. Classification (NCBI taxonomy): domain Eukaryota; kingdom Metazoa; phylum Tardigrada; class Eutardigrada; order Parachela; family Hypsibiidae; genus Hypsibius; species Hypsibius dujardini. The sequence continues at coordinate 54,261 of LRSR01012076.1, forward strand.
GGAGTCATTCTGGCTTCCCCTTATGAAAATCGTCTCAAGTAAGAGGGACCCAACATTGACCCGGACCATCACTTTCTGAAAAAAGTGGGCCTAACGAAGACTGGATTGGAATCCTTAATAAAGTAGCCTATGAGGCCTCATGCCAGCTCTTTGACGTCCTTGACAATGGAGTTTATGCCGATCTAGAGGCGAGTTTCAGTGTCTAGTCAAATTTAGCCCAGATTTCGGCTTCAGGCCAGATTTTTAAGAACAAAAATTAAATGCCATGGGAACCAAGACTTCCGGGCTCTCCTCCATTTAGTTGCCACTGCTACAAGGTACCGCACAGAAGCCATTTGCATACCGAGTCATCAAAAGGGTGCGCAAATTGTCCGATTGTGCCATACTCTTCCATTTGGGAAGGTTGCACATTGAAGAAGACCTGTAACGGAACCGCGTGATTATAAAATCAAGTCAGTGTCATTATTACTCGTTTCAAGTGTTTTTAATACACGCACGTATTCACCGTTAGCCAAACCCAAGTCATGGGCTTGTTTCTGCAAAAAACAGCGTAAAATTATTAGCATTTTCTTCAATTATTCTAAACTGAAACATGCCTATGCCACCTACCAGAATGTTTAGAGCGGTTTTGCCAATACTAAGCAATACTAACACTGAAATCATTAAAAATTAAAGATGGTTGTGATGACTATATTTTACAGGGTGCTGTAGGTTGGTCTTGAAAGTCTGACCTCTGCTTCTCGATTTGGCGTGTTCAAGGGCTGCTTTGATAGTCACATTGGAGTTGTCTACAATCGTCAATATCTCCAATAGAAACGGTTCAAGCGATGCCCTGGAGCTGGCCACTAATTGAGCAGCTAAGCCTTTGTAATAGGGTGAGACAGCCTTGCCCTCCAGCAAAATTGTTGCGTGGTACCACGAATAATACGACATGATTTCCAGGATTACCCTAGCGTAACCCACGTAAGTGCCCATCAAGGCAATGGCTGTGGGCGAACCGATGCCGGGATCCAGGAAGCTATTACTCGCAAAGGAACTGTAAATGAAGAAACAAATCACAACGGCAAAACAAGTTTCACAATAGGTTGCATACGAAGTACGGGTGTACACTTCTGAATACACAAACTTTGACAACAATAGCCGGTCATGTCCTGGGTAATCAAGATAAACATCTCCACCATTATATGGTGACTAGTTAGGTGAATACAGTGTGCTCATGGGGGGGGGGGGAATGAGTGAAAAATGGGTGGCAGGCTCACCTCTGGCCAAACTCGCAATTCCAGAAGAGTCGGCACAACCTAGAAAACAAAAACATCATGTGGAGATTAATACGTTGCAAAGGTAGATGTATTTAGCATAGAAAAGCATAGAAAGTACTCTTCTGTCATCGTAATTTCAAGTTATACAATGTAACTAGTCTCTCCCCCTAATGAGATGCGATGAACGCATTGGTAGTTTCTGATTGTTCAGTTGTTGCGCGAAAGTCGCCAAGAGTCAATGAAAATTCAAACACAACCGAAATTAGTTTAACAATGCAAAACTAATCAATTTTTATAACTAACAGAATTAGTTTTGGCGAAGAAATTTCTGCTGAGCGGAAACCTTAGAATAATTATCAGATCGATGTGCAGGTGATGCTGAGACGCTTATTCTAAAATCTATTTTGTGAGTGAAATTAGCATTTGAATAAAGTATCCTTACCTGTTGTGACTACAGCAGAGCAATCTGCCGAACGCTTACTGTTGTACACATACTCCGAAAGCATCGATACACTCTGTGATGCGACCTCGTCACAGCTACGCCATGAAGGGTTGAAGAGATGTTTCATAGTAATGTTGAGTTCATTTTGATGGACAGCCTGGGCCTTGTCCAGAGCAATATCCATAGCTGGAGCCACGTCAATTAGATCAACGGTAAAATTGTACGGTAAGATGGTAATGATCTCGATATGTCGGGCTGAAGCGTTACAACCAATAATAATCTCTAGCAGAGTAATGCAAGTCACAAAACAATGAAGCACTCCCCTGGAGATCATGGCGGTTTTATCCTTGACCGAGGTTGCTTTTGGCATTCACGTAGGAATTATTTTTTAAAAGACAATTGAGTATTTACATCTTGGACAAGGGGAATAAAGTAAGGATTTCTGGGTTGCGGATGTCTGTTTCTCACGTAGATTTTTCGCTGATTGCCCCATGGGATTTATTCCGATTCATAAACCACAAGTCCTTCGTGATAGAATTGTCAGTGGCCATTAACAATTCGATTTCCGTTCATGGTCTAAAGACACGAGCGAAGTATTCAGTAATCAAATATTTCATTAGTAACCGTATCTTCCCTTTAACTGAAAGAAGATAGCTGGGGCATGGTACCAGAATATCGAAGCATTGATGGTTCAATAATGATGGTTTTCATATTAATCGACAATTTACCAATTATTACAGAGGTTAAGGGAAATCAGGATGAGTCCAGTTTTGCATTTCGTAAATGTTTACGGGAATAAACGCAATTTGATCGGCGCGTCGTCGCAGACGTCAAAACGTGTTTTGTCTGCTTATTTTGAGACATGCAATCAGAGACGCTCATATTGATTAATTAAAACGATAACAAATTAAAGTTCAAGCTTGAGCATGCTCAGAAGAAACTCTCGCAATTAGGCGCCGGAAACACGACTAAAAAAATAAAGCTCAGCTCTACAGAGCCTCCATCTTCTCATCATAACTAACTGATTCGGTTTGCCATTTGTTACTATATAGTAGCTGAAAAATAAACACGTTTTTTTGTACATACGGTCCGTCAAGAAAAGAAATCTCAAAAATGAAGGTTGCATGATGTACAGATATAATGCCGGTACTGCCACATCTCCCAACAGAGCTACAGGAGTATACGAGTATAGACAAATGCAAACCCTAATACAAATTTTTGTATGTACCGAATTCGGCACGAATAAAAATCCACACTTTCTGCGGGATTTCTTCCCGGACAAAAATCTAACCCTTAATTTAGTACATTAGATGTCTGTTCCGGACATTTTTTACCCTGCGGACAATTGTGCTTGAAATATTTGTCTTGAATTTGCCGGGTGATAAACTTTGTCCGTAAAAACTCATAACCGATCCGGCAAAAAATAGACAAATACGTAACATATTTTCCATTTTTTTCGCATTAAAAAGTTTTATACGTGTCACGACGAATGCATTACATTTGCATTATTTATATGTCAGGTGCGAAAACACTTTGCCGACGCGTATTAGAGACACTTGATGGATTAAAAAAGCAGTATGTAGTGACCTTGAAGATGAAGTCTAAAGCACAGCTCGATGCACACTATAAAAGGCAATAAATATCGTTAGTAAAGCAAACTAAGGATATCATTTATCGTAAGAATACGAAGGACGCATCCGGTCATTGAAGGCCTTGCACCACACTCTCCTGAGATGCTTCTTCGTTGGCATTTCTTGGTCCCACTTAGTGTGCAAATATTCCCGAGTGTTGTTGTTTCGGACGATGGATAGCTGACCTGTAGCGAGAAACGTTGGGCTAAGGAATTTCAATTTATTTACGGGGATGGTCATTTAGATAATAATAGATTCTTCAAAAATAAATATTATATAGATAATTTCAAAAACTTAAGATGCTATCAATACAGTTCCAATTATAGTTTCAATTATAGCTTCTCTCATAGTATCTGAATCGTGGAAATGTGTTAACGTAAGTCAGTATTTTGGAAAAAGCCTTAAAAAATTACTCGTGCAAAATGCAAAATGAGCCGTTAATAGTTTCAGTTGGATATCTTACTATAGAGTACCTTGATGCACTTGCTGCCAAACAGCTTAGCAAATCCGACAGATCCTTGTTTCACCGCGCGAACTCGAATGATATCAGCAGGTGCGATCAGCAATTTCCACAACAATTTGGTACCGTACTCTTTTAAAGTCCGATTCATTCTCCAGCGACATGAGATCTCCACGACTAATCCACACTGGAGCATCCGCGGTGCCGATATTCTTCGAAGTCGATAGGTCCACAGCATCCGGTTCGTTCGAAATGAAAAATCCACACCGACAATTTCTGTAAATTGAAATAAAATGACATCAGAGGTGACAGAGTGCCTATTTTTTCGGACTTACAAACGCCTTGATGAGATACAAAACTTTAACCAAACAGAATGCTGTCGAATGGGTCATTTTGGAGGCTTATATCATTATTGTTATTTCATTAATTTTAGGTTTTGTATGTCTAAAAAAAACTAAAACAGGACAAATGGATTAGAAAATACATAACACTGATGCTGTACTTGAAGTAACCCTGCAGTTATACTGTCTCGTCGAAAGCCTCCTTGATAATTTTAAAGCATCATAAGAGGTACATAAATTATTGTTACCAAGCTTTTCGGGCTTCTTGGGCCCTTTCTTGGTATGCACAATTTTAATGACTGGTCATAGCCGAGGATATCTTCTTTTTCTGCAAAGAAATAAGTGAGATCTAATTAAGTTCGTAACCAAACCAAATCCAAGGAAATCAGAGCGTACATACGTTCGTCCAAGGAACTCGAGTCAACATTATTGCCAATATTCTCCTGAACTAGAAATTAACATTTCATAAAACAGATATATGAACAGACATGCGGGGGGAGGGGATATTCAGACAGATAAACAGACAAACAAATAGACAGGTAGGCAAACGCGCAATGACAGACAAACAGAAGGACTGACAGACAGATAAACAGACAAGCGGGGAAGGGATATTCAAAGAGATAAACAGACAAAGAGACAGACAGGCAGACAAACACGCAATGACAGACAGACAGGCAGACAGGCAGACAGGCAGAAAACAGCCAGCCAGTCAGAGAGACAGACATGCAGACAGAGGGAACGATTTACATTAACTCAAGATAATTATACAAGCTGATCAGCGCTCATAAATTAGCAAAATAATTAACACTGAGTGCAGGCACAACAAAAACTACATGAAATACAGAGCCCAAGACCTGCATTACCTACAGGCAACAGGAGACAAGTTTATAAGTTACAAACAAATGCGGAATGGCAATTATGGATACCTTCGGTTTCAGAGATCACTTCCCGAGCTGCGATTTACAAAGCCGTACAAATTTCTTAGAAGGTTTATAATAAAGTAAGCGTTGAAAGGGGAGCGACCACTGATCAAACGTATTGAGCAAAGAGATCACACATCATCTAAAGGCAGCAATCAAGTAAAAGTACTGGACAGACAGGAAGCGATCGCGTAATTCTACGTAAAGCTGCCGCCTATTCCACCATTCAGACAGTGTGTGCCGCAGAACCGTGTGCAAACATAAGCTTTAATCAAGCTCTGTGCCCGCAAGGAATTCAAGGAGAATTGCCTTTGTTGTATATTACATGTGAGAATCGTAAAGTCCAAAAACAAGTAACGATAACGAATTTTGTGTAAGTATCATACGTTTTGTATTTTACATTGATGCAATAAATTTTGGTTCGACAATATTAGATATCCAAAACGCATCACTGAAGGTATTTAAATGAAAAAAATTATTTATTTACAAAGAAGTACGCCTTGATTGAAGATATAACGATCAAGCACGTTTGCTTTTTTTAGATGGAAAGAAAACCTAAATATGAGAGATTTGGCGAAGCCTACATTATAGAAGCGCTGATCGTTGTAATCAGTTTCAACGGTTCTCAAGTGATAGAGAAATTTGCGAATGGAGTTCGTCTAGTTCAAACAGGTGCTTCGCCCCTGCGTGTCGGTACCAGCAAAGTTTCTATTCCACATGTATATTTACTTTCGAAAAGTGATGATTTTAAGGTAATGCGTACTTCTGATGTTATTAAGCAGCTGGTTATTCTGCGGGGCTTTGAGAACGGTGACCTGCTAGTCAATCCGCCATCTAACCAATTCCGCCCGACTTAGACATGCAATGTCTGTTTACGTTGACCTTTCATTAAAGCAATTCTATCATTAATGATGCTGTTAAATGCTAAATAGTTTATGTCAAAAAAAGAAAAATGTCCGCTCACATATATTCCGCTCGTCTTTTAATACTCACACAAAGTTTGTGGTGTCAGAGACGTTTCTAACTTTCCGAAAAATATACAGCAAGCTGCAATTACAGCATTGCAATAGCAACATTAAGCGTTAATTATTAACACCTCACACTGTACGCTTGACGGCCCCACAAGGTGTGCCTGCAGAGTCGTTTGTAGACTATACCACCCACCTGGCAACGAACTGACAAACTACCGTTCAGACCCAGGCCTTCACTGTAACCGCAAACATTCGCCGTCCAACACAAAGATCACCTACGGATTCTGTTGTCGACTGCTGTTGCTGTTACCAGACGGATACAGGCTTATCTGTTCGGTCGCGATATGTTTTGGTTGTTGGTTTGCTTATGATGAAACTGCATATAGTCGTTCATATTGTGACCGTTTGAATTTTTTTGTATTCCGACGCTCAAGGTCACACAACGGACCCTTTCGCTCGTTGCTACCGTACGTGTCTATAATAAATGTAACAATAAATAAACCCCTTTAGCAAATATTATATAGGCGCAAGAATAACAATCGATTCTTTTTGTTCTGCATAATAACCGATCATAAAAACCAGACCCGCGTATTTTGTGCTAGCTACTTGAATACTGGATTTATCCAGCATATTAAATGTAAAATAAATGCTACGAGCGATCCTCTGTCAATTTTTTTCTTTACTTGTATGGTCCCATACGATTTATTATTTAAAGTAAATAGCAAATTTTTAAACAGTGTGTACGCAATTTGTTTCCTAATCATGGCGCTGCTGATGTATTGTTTACTTGTCCTCCTTGGTTATGCAAATCATATGAACCATGTATGGTATATCTGTTCAAATAATGCATTTTTGTCTTGATAGGTCGATCTGTCACATCAAGATGTGACAAAAACTCAATGGAAAACAATTTTCTGCCTGATCCTTTAGGATCACCCCCAATTCTGATTTCGTTTTTCAAATCCCGGAGGCTTATTTTCGAATTCAAATATATCGACGAATTCTAGGATTAAACGGTTTGATTTGAATGAAATCGGTTGCAAATTTACTGCATGTAACTAACTCTCCCGATGAAGTGATTCTGATTAAGTAAAACCCCCTCCGCAGAGAATTACCGGTTAGAAACTTACTTTTTGGAATAGTTGTTTTTAATGATATCTTCAGTTTGCGCCCGCCTGATGTTATTCGACCTATTATTATTTAAAAAGCCCTATTAAAGACAAATATTTTGCAATTATTAGAATTTTAAAAGATATTCAGTGAGCCATGTCTTTCACATTCTTGTGAATCCAAAAAGTGGAGAAGAATGTCCCAATTTTTATTTTTTCAAACATTTTTTTTTAAAAATTCAAAACTAAATAAATTACAAAAATTACAAAAGAATATTCTAGACAAGTAGAATACACTTGCTAAAAAGCAAAACCAATACATTTGGTGAGCAACCTGAGATTTGGCGATCACTTCAATTTCGGCAAGTCGCGAGCCATTTTGAGACGTCACCGACATCTTCCCTGTAGCCGCGGCACTGGGCTTCACTCAGAGAACCTTTAAGCCATCTAACAAGAACAGTGTGCTCCACTGATCCTCCGGAACCGATTGCAGCGTGCTGTACATCCATGATATGAGGATAAGAAAAACCTGGGATAGTGATTCTGACCTGCGATTAAAACAATAAACCGCTGTTAAATCGTCTGCTGTTTTGTACAGAATTCTAATTGATACTGACTTATAAATCGGTGACCACATGTCAATATGTCCACAGCACGAACCACCATCACCATCCCTCTCGAACGGACTGGTACGAATTTTTCACCCGTTTGCTTCGTGCAGTTCAGAGGTGATGATTCAGCTTGTTTCACTTTTTTGCGAATCGGTTTGGTCGGTTCGGGATTTGCAGGCAACAACAGAGAAAGTCCGTCAAAGATGTGAGCCAAAAGTTTGCCAGACCCTGGAATGGAAATGTCAAGGGATACTACTGGCTCGTAACAATAAAAGTGATCAGCTACATTCAACTGCTTCAGCTCAAACAAACCTTGCAAATGTAGGCTGCTACATGCAAGTTTTATTGATTCAGTTGTCGCCGATGCTACGAGCTCGGAATACTTAGTGCAAAACAATTGCCCGGCATGGCGATCAACCTCCTCAAGGCAAAGGCTTGGATAGTTGACTAGTTTCACGTTTGAACCGTGTTCTACGAGAAATGTGCAAAAGATATCATATTTCTCGTTTTTTTAGCAGCTTGGTCTGTCTGTCTGTCTGTCTGTCTGTCTGTCTG
>LRSR01012077.1:0-18385 GCA_001579985.1 Hypsibius dujardini
CTGTCTGTCTGTCTGTCTGTCTGTCTGTCTGTCTGTTTGTCTGTCTGTCTGTCTGTCTGTCTGTCTGATGGATCGTCCGGTATAGGAGTGTTCAGACAAGTGTCTGAACGGTTTGACGTTGTTTTTCTTTTTTTTGCAGGCTCTTCCAATGGTGACAGCAGCATGTCCAAGAGAATCAGATCGTGCCGTCACAAGCCGCATGTCGCAACGGCTCTTCTTTCTAGTCACCATACGTTTTTCTTCGTCAAATCATTTTCCCGTCATCCGCACAATATTTTCCATTTCAAGTGAGCCGCAAATAATTTTCTATTGCGGTAATTGTTTAAATGACAACTATTTGAATCCCTTTTCATCTTTTTGATCTCGTGAACGAAAGTGTTTTTTTCTTTTCAGGAGAAGGAGACGTGGAGGATTCTCAGGTTTTCTCGCATTTCCGGAACAGTTCCGGAATTGCTTTTCAACTGCAGCAGCAGTGGAAGGAAAAGGCATCGCACCCTGTTCTCCAACCACATAAGTTTTTTCCGCTGCTGTATTCGATTAATATAATTTTGAAATTCGTAATGCATATACTGAGTTGATTGATCGATTAGCCGGCTTGAAATTTGTAATGCGTATAATGAGTTGTGTGATCGGTAAACCGATTTGAAATTAGGATCAGTCAAACTACATACAGGTCCTGTTTGTCAAACCACACCAAATCAAAAGTTTGCAAGTAACTTGGGCGAAGCTGCGAGTCATTTTTCCAACGTCTTTCGGAAGCCTAGATTGAAAGTAGACCATAGCTCCGCTCTCTGGCATCCAAATTTGTTTTCGAAAATTTTTGACACCCGTTCACTCCAAATTTGATTTGGAATTGATTGACATCAGCAAAACCTTTTTTGAATGCCGGGGGGCGTAGCTATGGTTCTACTTTTAATCTAGGCTTCCGAGTGACGTTGCAAAAATGACCATAACTTCGCCCAATGTCGTCCAAAAAAATTTCTGCTGATTTAAATTGATTCTTAATTGAATTTGAAGTAGACGGGGTTCAAACATTTTGGAATTAAAAAATTTCTAAAAACAGGATGTTTTTACAGTGGTTGGACTAAAAAATTGAAACTTCAGAAACGTGCTTTTTAAATCGATCAATCAAGCCCCGGACCATAGCAAAAAGTGGTACGAAAAAGTGTTTTCCCTTTTTTTGTAAATTCGCGAATATAATTTCCAGCCCGAGACCCCAACGTCATCATGATATACAAATAGGTATTTGTGGAAAAAGTTCTACTCCGATTGGTAGGTCGAATCCCCATTCTTTCCCAAGTGGGGCAACACAGTGCAATCGAAAGCTTGGTTGCTTGACTAGCCTGCCAGCTTATTTTTCAAATTAATTTGGTCCGGCGTCTGTCTGTCCGTCCGTTGTCGGCCCGCCTGTTTGTTTGTCTGTTAGTTGTCTATCCGTCCGTTTACTATGCATTTGTTTGTTTGTCCGTTATTCACCCGTTTGTTGGCGGTCAGCCAGTTTACTATCCGTCTATTGTCTGTCTGTCTGTCCATCTGTTTGTTGTCCGTCCGTTCTCTGTTTGTTTGTCCTTTGTCCGTCCATACAATGTTGGTCCCTCCGTTTTATGAACAAGTATTGGATGGACAGACATCAGACAAACAATAAAAGGACAGTAAACAGGCGGACGGGAGGGGTAGGATAGTTTCCAGAAAAGGATGAAGTAGCCAGGCATCTATTGAGCGCCAAAGGGGGAGGGGGTTAAATAGTAATTCCGATATTTTTTTCGAACCATAATGTTTGAATATTTTTATAAGCTGATTAGCAGAAATTCAGCTTAATCGGCACGTTTTTCATTCGCCCGTCAAACGAATGATCGCTAGAAAATTGGGAATGCTGTTTTTAGCTGTTTAAATAGTGTTGTTAATTCGTTTTTTATCATTGGCACATTCTTGGTTTATTTCGTTATGCTTCTGACTGAGAATCGTCTCAATAAAACTAACCAAGCAAAAAAAAATTCAAAAAAAAGAACGTAAGGGTGCCTTTTTAAAACCTAACTCTTCAAATTTTTGTCCCAGCCCTCAATGTTTTTGTCTTGTTGTCTATAAATTGGGTTTTGTGTTTTATCTTATGTCTAACATTGGATCCGTCTGTTCCACCCCGACGCGTTCTAGCGACCCCTCATTGATCGGACTGCCACTGGGCAAACTCGTTTGCATTCGCGCCGTGATGGCTGGAATCTTTGGACGTGCTGTCGAACCCGGAGACTGTCCGGCCTTCTTCATCAACAGAATCATTCCGCTGGTGAAGAATTGCACGGCAGTAGAATTCGATTTGCTGGCTGACCAGCTCGGCGAGGACCAACTTCTTGGCTGTTTGGAGCTTGAGGACGGTGGGATAACCCAAAAATGGTAATGTTGTAGTAGCTTTGTGTGCGTTGCATGAAATTGTAAAAATTATTTCGCCGGCTGAGCCTGAAAATCTTTTCTTATATCAATTAATGAAACTTTTGGGAAATAGACGTTCAGTTAACAATGGACGCCGTCAATTGATTTTTTGACTGGCTATAATTTACCCCTCTTACAGTCGATTCATTGTTTGATTGGTCAGACGTGTGTGTTTGTGTGTGTGTCGTAGGGAGAACCAAATGTAAAGACACGAGATAAGTTAAAGATGTTCTTTTATTGAATTGTTCAAGTCAGTTTCACAGCTACCTGCAGGTTAATTGCAAATTTTTGATTTGACATATCGTGAACCGCAAAACTACACTAGTTTTAAAGTCTCAATTTCTTGAAGCAAAAACCTGCCAGAATCTGGTCACTTAATACAAAAAAATAGATTGTACACATTTGGAAAGTATATTTGAATCTCAAGACTGAAAATGAAAAAAACGACAACAAATCAAAATTTCTGCGCAACGAATTTCGTAATGCGTATACTGAGTTGATTGATCGATAAACCAGTTTGAAATTCGTAATGCATATATTGAGTTGATTGATCGGTAAACCAGTTTAAATCTCGTAATGCGTACTGCAATCATTGACAACTCTCTCTCTCTCTTTTAGCCCTCTCGCAACGAGGAGCACGAGTCCGTTGTGAATTCCATGACGGGCAGCTACATGGATCCGAAACAGAAAAGGCAACAACTATTTCCGAAACATCGGCTCTGTCTACTTCGAGGACTACAAAAGCGGTAGAAACAGCGCCGACGCAAACTACGAAGCGGTGAACCGCATTTGGAAGAATCTCAATCTGTGCGAGCCGAACGTCTCCATCGAGGTAGCCAATTTCCAGCAGATGAAAGGACCGCGGCGGTCCGAGGGACAAGCTGTCTTGTACACTCACAAAAATAATCCTGTTCCCATCTTCATCGAACTTCCATACCTGAACTCTGCGCCTGATGACAAAGACCGCAAGGGCGGTAGAAACAGCGCCGACCTTGATCACGAAGCGTTGGACCGCGTCCGAAAGAATCCCAAGATGTGCGAGCCGAACTTTTCCATCGAAGTCAGCAATTAGGAATATGCTTTTAAACGTCAGTTCCCATTTTTATCACTTAAAACTAAAAAAACACCCCTGCCCCGCCTCTTGTAGAAGCTATGTAGAAGCTCCCAAATTATGCATTAAAATGTGAATCTTTCCTCTACCGCTTAAAGGTTGGTAGTTGTCACATTGGAAAGATTTCATGATGCACGTTGGGTTGTTTAAACTCTTTATGATGAGAAAAAAAGGCGGTAGGGGGTAAAATAAGAGCATAATCCACAGATAAATATATGGTTTAAGGGTAACCCGGCTTTTGTTTATGTTGAAAATTGAAGCCGGGTTGCCGAACGTGTTAGCAAGGAAAAGTGTTTTCAGCTTATAGTATGTTAGTAAGTTTTTTGGCGGTTCATGAATTACAGAATAAAACAAAGCGCCGGGTTCTCGTAAATGGATTTTTTGTACCGTGGAACAGGACAAAGGTACGGGCGTTATTGCATGACACCGTTTCCAGCGCTGTCGCCGCCAAAGTTTTTAAAGCATCTGGAAATAAAACGTGATAAATTCAAATATAAATGCACAACACAACATGGGGCTTAATAGCATCCGGGCAATTTTACGCTTCCCGAGGGCTAAATAGATTCCTGGTTTATACACCCCTCCCTAAAAACTATTTTACCCTTCCCGTTATCTCCGTTGTTTGTTTGTTTGTTGTTTGTCTGTTCATTGTCTGTCTTCCGTTGTCTTTCCGTCAGTACCGTCCGTCCGATGTCTCTTTGTTTTTTCGTTGTCCGTCTGCCCGTTGATCGTCTGTTCATTGTCCGTCTTTTTGTTTTCGATCCGTTTTTCGTCTGTCCGTCCGTTGTTTTTCCGTCCTCAATCATTCCGTTCGTCGACTGTCCATCCGTTGTCGGTCTGTCTATTTTCCGCTCGCCCGTTGTCCGTCCTTCTGTTGTCTGTCCGTTTCTTTTTATTCCATTCATTGTTTGTCTGCCCATGTCCGCCCGTCCGTTGTCGATCAGCCCGTTTTCTGTCCGTTTTTTTTTCTTCCCGAATGTTTTTCCGTTCGCTGTCTTTCCGTCCGTTTATTGTCCGTTTGACTGTTCATCCGTTGTCCGTGTGCCCGTTGATTGTCTATTCGTTGTCCATTTGCTGCCTGTCCATTGTCCGTTTACTGTCTGTTTGTTGTACGCCCCATTGTCACGTGAGGAAAATTGGTTCGTAAATGGCGATAGCGTTGTTTTTTGGGCATTTGCTGGCTTGTACCATCCCGATACTTCCACCAGTGATATAGGCGTTGTGTCGTCTGAATCCCGACGGGCTTTGCTGTGAGTGACGTAAACGCCCTGTTGATCAACGCTGAAAGCTTGAATACAGCCGCAGAGAGTAGTCGCTTTGAACAGCTTGTAGTCGGTTTGTGACCTTTTGTCACTGAGCCAGGTTCTGGTTTTAATAATTTTGGTATCTTTAGACCCACAAGTCTTCATAAAGAACATAAATGATTTCGGCAGTACGACTTGTTAGCAGCGTGATAGCAGACGTAATTTGACGCCGTTTGAAATCCGGATTTCTCCAGTTTCTTTAGATCACGGCGCGGTCGATTAGCAATTTCGGTGGTCAAATCACTGTTAACTAAAAGTCATTAGAGTAGACTCCTCGCCACCAGAGACGTAGGGAGAAAGAGATGGCGATAAATTTATAGGTTGAGAGCCAACAGAACCAGAAAAAAAATTGAAGAACCCGAACCAGGAGTGCCAATTATTTCAGTGTTTACAATATCAAAATGTGAAATTTCATCTGCAAATAAATTTTCACGCTCTCCTCAACATTATTAACCCCCACCTCGGCAGATTCATAATTCGCCAAAACCATTCATAATTGTCGTTTGTTTCGGGATCATTATATTATTTCTGACGTTCAATATGAATTATTCGCGAATTTTTCGGCTTTTAAGGAACAAATTTTCACAATAACTTCACAATAGTACCCACTGTTTTGTTCACTCTTTCACAGGCACAATCAAATTGTGGGTGATAAACAGTCAATAAAAGGTGTTCGGTATTCAATAATTTCAAAATTTGTTGCATTGCTGTACCCGAAAATGTAAGGCACGGTCAGACAGAACCTCATGACCATGCCGTGGTAAAGAATCTTTTCAACCAGAAATTTTGCAGCGTTGTTGGCTGTTGCCGCCAAGAAAGCACGTGTTTTTTTTCCCGTTTCCGAAACCAGTGAAGCTCGGCTTTTTTCTTTTGCGCGGCACTTATTTGCAGGTATTCAATCAGATGCCCACTGATTACTATAACTGAATTTCATTCAGTGCTGTCTGTCTGTCTGTCTCGGTGGGCCAATATGGAAACCTTTTTCCGAAGATTCGATCAGATTCACACATTTCTAGTAAGTGCATCAATAAAATTTGCGCCGCGTTTTGCGGAATATATATTAGTTATTTCACTGCCACTTCCAACGCATACGAGTTGACCAAATGTGGGCAAAACTGAAGCGTGCTTTTTTCCGGCGCGTAGAATCACCGCACAATATTATGGAAAATTTTGCCCGTAATGTTGCTGGAATCATCAGACAGATCGATCTGAAGGAGCTGATGAGCAAAAATACGAAAGCCAGCAGAAGAATGTTTTTTGGGTTTTGCATTTCAATTAACATCGGTACCTCAGCTCAGTTGAAAAACGCAATGGTTTTCAAAACCGGATCCAGCACGATCCCGGTCGTTCCAAATATCAACGCTGACGTTCGCAGGCGAAGACCATGAATTTCGGGTCTTTGAGGGTCATTTGCCAACTTCCCATAATTGTGGCTAAATGCTTTGCCGGTCCTACGGTGAAAGAGACGAAAAAACGGCGAGCGAAGATTGCAAAATTGCCTTAAAGCCTAACGAGTATTACGGACTGCATTAGGTATTGTTAATTGGTTGTCCTTCGAAACGGCTGTCTACTCCAATTCTTCTGGTCAGTTGTATATCAAATTGTTTGCATCTAGTACCACCTCACTGTGAGTCTCCTTGCTCGCGGAATTAAGTTCCGAGACCAGCCTCATTTCAAACTTGACTCGATTTGATCATTATCTTTAGACTCTTCAGCCTCGCAGTTGCAGTCGGGTTCGCGTTTTCGCAACCGCAGAGTTGATATACATCTTGCCATCGTTTTTTCAATAGCCGTTTTCGCTCTTTTTCTACTTTCCTTTCTGAATAGCGCTGTCTTACGCATTATCGGCTTGGACTTTCTGTCCGTTATTTCCCGACTCTAAACCATACGCTTCGATTATAATCTATTTTTTTTAACTGTTTTCTACTCAAAATTGGTACTTCTTACACTAAGGTTGTCAGTTTGTGACATGGTGTACTCATCAACTATTTTAAGCGGTATATTAGCTATGGGACTTAATTTTCCGATAATTATATATTTGGAGTTTTCCGATTACATGGTGTCTTTGTCGTTAAAAAGGTAGCTCTGGAACTGGATTGAAGAACAAAACTGTATTGTGGAACCCACCTGGCAGCACTGACGTTGAAAACAATCAACGCCAGTTCATTCACACTGAGTTCGAGCTTGGGAGGGGGGTCGGAAAGACCAAATCAATAACATTTCTGGTCAAACAATAGGCGTACGCTGCCTAAAAGGCAACGAAATGTTGAATTAGGAGCCCTAGTGGCGAGAGTATTTGCAAAATCCGATGGCTAAAAGTTCGAACGACTTTTCGCATGGCAAAACGGTGGTCATTATACAACGCAACGCAACTGTTCTAGTCCGTTCTTTTTTATCGAATGCTCTGCTGATCAAAACCCGTTAAAAACTCACTGCCGGATACACGTGAAAATGTTTCACCCAGAACATGTAATCTCTAGATCAGCTTGCCATTATTTATAAACTTAGGGCGGGCGGTGAAAACCACAAAAAGCAAGAAATTCGGGACCATAATGGTAGACCATGAAACAACAAAACAGAAATCCTCACTCAGCACCACCCAGATTCTTCAGTTCCAATGCATTATGTTTGACTCTCGATTTTCTCGCAGGTAAGCCAGATGGACTCCAAAAGCGTAACCAAACTTGCCTATTTTTGTTGTTTGGTTTACTTTGGACTTCACGTTGGTGTCTTATGTCTGCCGCCCGTAGAATGCGTCATTCTGTTGAACACCCTCCATCGCGACGACGCAGTGGACGACGACATCGTGAAAAAAAGCAGGAGATCGAGTTGACGTACAACGCCACAAAGGCCGGAGTAAACAGGCTTGATTAAATGGTGGGCACAAATAGCGTTCCTCGGAAGACAAACCAGGTGAACAGCCCGAAAGATGATCTTATTGAAATTGAGAAAAAGATGTGGTTACCAAGTCAACGAGCTAGAGAACTTGCTTGGTCACCCGTGCTCTATCTAGACGATTTTGTAAATTTTCAGCAAATTTGGAATTTTTTGGTTTCATCAAGTTTTTGAAATTGGGATTAAGTCAAATGCGAGTGCCTTTTTTGGGTCCTGCAAAATATTATCATCAATATTTAAAGAACATGGCTGACATGTTCTGACCTTATAAAGAACATGGCTCCCAGTTAAAGGGAGCGTTCTTTTCAGTCAATGCAATTAGAGGTCCAGAACATGTCAGCCATCTTCTTTATATATTGATAATAATATTTTGCAAGACCCAAAAAAGGCACAGGGAAATTCACAATCGCTCGAATTTCACTCGCATTTGACTCAACCCCAATTTCAAAGATTTGATGAAACCAAAATATCTAGTTTTTCGAAACCAAACATACATTCCGAAACTAACAGTTTTGATCTGCTCTAACGCAATGGCCTATAAAACTGCTTTCAGATAATATCGGTGAGTTTCTAAATTTGCTGTAAAAATTACAAAATCGTCTAGATAGAGCACGGGTGACCAATCCGACCAATCGTCTTGCAATCCGTGTCAAACTATTACATGAAAAGCAAATTTGTCACCATCCGAGGCAGGAAAGGCAACAGTTACTTCTGAAACATCGGCTCGGTCTGATGACTATTCCAGGGTGTATTGTTGTCTACATAAAGTGTTTAAATTTAAGAATAATAATAAATAATTGTTAATCTACTGGAAAGGTTTATATGATTGAAAACGTTGTTCCGAAAAAATTACCAAGCGGGACAAGACTGAGAGATTTCATCATCACTGAAACATAAGTGTTTTTACTTTTCGGTGACCGTTCAGATTTTATATAGAAAAAATTTGAAGAATGAGAGCAAAACGCACCTTCCGGGCTTGTTTCCTGCTTGGCCACATAGATGAAAATTTGCGGTATCCTTCGAATGAGGATCGAGCGAAATTCGACCGCACCGATATCGACGGTTTCTACGAGGTTGCGTGGCCTGTAATTTGCATGAAAAACCGCAACCTCTTGAAAGGATGTTTGGGGGTGGTGCAGACGGAGGTGTTGGATGTGAATCTTGATTTGAGAGCGACATTTACATCTCTCCTGTAATCAAATTAAACATTGAATGAGCAAGCAGCCTTTTCCTTTTTAGCAGCACCTTTCCTCTTTTTATCCCGTTCCCGAAATCGCTGAAACTCACCTATTCTCTTTTTTGTGCGGCATTTATTTGCGGTTACCCATTCAGATGCTTGCCGATTGAAGTCCTCTTCAAAGGATGTTTGAGCGTGGTGCAGACGGAGATGTTGGAGCGGGAACTCTCTTTTGAGATCGACTTTCAAGAACTGGCTCGCGCCATCAGAAACGGAATGGATTTTGTCAAGAGTGAATTCCTCAATCATGTATTTACCTAAGACTAGTTTGGAATATCACCAAAATTTCATTACAAAAACAAATGAGCTCTTTATGGACACGCTGCGGGAAGCTTTTTCTTCAGTTTCTTCAGTCTTTAGTGCACTCCCCAAGGTAGAGTAAGATTCCTCGATTTACCAGAGTCATCACAGCCGACGTTTGTACAGCTATTATTTTTTCCATGTTTCTCTTGATTGAACAGAGCGATAACAAAAAAACCCGCCATAGTTACCGGTACGACGGAAAGTCAATGACTTCCGATGACAACAAAGACGAGGACGACGATGATAAAATTGGTTTTTGTTTCTGTATAGCTCACCGAGTGTTGTGTGTGAACTTCCTGACCCTACATGAGATGATTTGCAGATAGCTACTGTTGGGCCATTCAATTTCGATACGGAAATGAAGAATGGTTCGTCCAGTTATTGGATTTCCGATCAGGCGTCACATTGCCTGAAAAGGCGACCTTGCACACAGTTTTTTACTTACTTCTTCGCGCATGTTTAGGCGTTGGCGTGCCGACGGTGAAGCTGGAGCGGGAGCAGAACTTGCCCTTGAATGGACTCAGTACAACTGGCGGTATGCTTGATTTTTAAATTGTCTTCTATTTTGGCATGGGCTTAAATGGGTGTTATAACTGATTGTCGTGGTTTTTTTCTATGTAGGAGGAACTTTCCACCCATCGTCGGCGAGCGTTGTTGCCATTTCAGATAAGCGGGAACCGCTGTCGGACGTCAAAGGATCGTCCGGTATAGGAATGCTCCGACAAGTGACGGAACGGTTCGACGTTGTTTCGTTTTTTTTCATGTTGGTCCGGTGGTGACAGTAGCGTGTCCAAGTGCAATTTTACTTACGCGAGCGGACAGGGTAGCACCAAAGGTGAGACTAATTCCTCTCATATTTTTTCAAGTTTATTCCTAACAGTTTGTTCCCTTAAGTAGACCGGTCTGAAGAAACTGCGGGTGTGAAGGTGGAAGACATCCCAAC
The DNA here is from genome assembly GCA_001579985.1 of Hypsibius dujardini. Taxonomy (NCBI): domain Eukaryota; kingdom Metazoa; phylum Tardigrada; class Eutardigrada; order Parachela; family Hypsibiidae; genus Hypsibius; species Hypsibius dujardini. Next base: position 10,218 of record LRSR01012077.1, read on the forward strand.
CTCGAGCCTTCGTAAGCCGCGCCAAGGTATCCGGGTTGTTGAGGGAAAACAGTGTTGGTTATTATGCGGCGTTTTTTGGCAGGTGCTGAATCGTCCGTTCATGGATGCAAGATTCGTAACCCGGGAACAGTAAGCGAGAACACTGTGATTGTCAAGAGCGAGCCTGTTTGACTGTGAAACAAGTGAGAATTTTGTTTCATACAGTCTTTTAAACTGTGGCGAAGTTCTCTTTTCATCATGTAGAAGCAACTACTGGTCTGATAGAGGAACTCCGCCGCTCGAGCAGACTGAATAAACCTACCGGTATCGTCCATTTTACTTTTTTTTTGACGATTCAGTCTACAGGCATATGTCTGCAAAATAGTTTTCTAAATCCAGGATTACTTTGTTTACATTTGTGCCTTTTCCCTCTTTTCTAGGGATGGGTCAGTTTAAATAACGCCAGTAGTCTTCACGGTTTTTTCTTGTGGTTCGATTGAAGTCGGCGGGTTAAACGCAGCTTGTCCATTTTTACCCCTTCAGTTTCTTTAGTCCTGCCTAGATTTTGAGTTTTTTTCTCATCTTACAATCTCTGCATTCTGATGATCGTTTTTTTTTGTTAGTACACCCCATAGCTACCTGATGGCATTTCCCGTGGCGTTTTCCTCGTCTGAAAAATATAACGATGAAAAAAGCCAACCAGCGCTCGCATTCTTTTCGCAATTAACGCAACGACGCGATCCTGGCATTGTTCTTCTATTGGAAAGATAAATTTTCTTAATCCTTCCGGCGGATAATAAATTTAAAAACAAGTGTGTAACTTTGCTTTGTCTGAGAAAAAATGTGGATAAAAACGAAAGTCTTTCGTGTTGTGAAAATCCCGTTCGAATTGCAGAAAAGTTTTAGTCCGAGGTGTGGCCGTCTTCCTTGTCATCGTCCTCGATTTCCGGCATGGGAAACCGGAGGATGGCGGCGATGCCGGAAAGCTGGCCGAGTTGCTCGCCGGAAACGTGCATGGAGGAGAAGATTTTGACGGTGCCGCTGTAGTCCTTGACCGCTTCCACCAGTTTAACGTAGCGCTTTCTCTGATTGATGTCAGAAGACCTGAAAGATTTGGCTAAGTTACGGCTTGCCGTGCTGACAAACTAAAGCGATCAATCCGAGGGTGAGAGGTGCAGAATTTAGACTACACATACAGATACACAGTGAGGGAGACAAGCGAGAAACAGACAGACAGCTGCGTCTACAGACAGACACTTGAGCAGACAGATACCAAAGGATAGAGACAGACAGACATGGATAAGGAAGATGAAGAGACCAAAGAGTTATACGTCTAGATCGACAAATGGTCAGACAGACAAACAAGCCGAGAGACAGAGACAAGGCAGGCGGAGAGACCAGACAGCTACGGGTACCGACAGACATTCTCAGACAGACACACAAGCAGACAGACCGACAGGCAAAAACAAGGCAGACGAAGAGACAAGACAACTTATGCCTACATACAGACACATAGATGGACAGCGACTTGCACGACAAATAAACTCATCAGACAATCCAAACAGACCTACAGTAAGAGATAAACGCGGACACAAGACAACTACAGGCAACAAACCGATGGGCAGCCGAAAAAGACAAACACTCAAACAGCAGACAAAGATAATTGCACAAGCACAGCACCACTAACCTGAACAACTCATCCGATATAAGCAGGAGTTCAATCGCTTGGGTTTCGTTTGCCTTTTCAACATGCACAATCCTACAAGAAGTAAGCCACAAATATAGCGCGTTTTCTCAAGAAAAGTCAGCGCGTCTCATTGCTACAACAAAAGATGTCTCTACCGCGCCGCGATAGAAACAGTGAAATATAAACCACCGAACCCGGATGAAACGTACCCGTAATAGGCGCGAGCTGGTTCAGAATGCATCATTTGATAGAAAGACTCCAGGGCTCTGACTTCACCGGCAGCTTTTGTCTCCGATAGTCTCGTCGCTAAATTCGGATCTGCAAGCAACTCTGCAAAATAGGATGACCAGCATTCAATCCAACGAACTTTGTGTGAGTTATTAAAGTAAAGAGCAATCGCAAGGAGAACTGCGACGTAAACATTGACCGTGGGCGCACCTTTAACCGAGTGCTTGAAACCGGAAGAGCAATGTGCCAGGACGAACTTGGACTTGTTGTCCAGAACTTTCTTCTCATCCATTTTGGCCGCCCATTGCATCATATAATCAAAGAGCTGGTCCTTAATAAAACCGGGGCTGGCAAGCAGGACACACTTGACCACATCGAAGTTGATGTGCCGAATTATGGCCTGTATCATAGCGTCGAAAAACTTATTCATCCCCTGAAAACAACATAGAGAGAGGTAAATCAACTCAACACTGATATAGTTTCCTGTAAGGGACTGTCAATCTGTTTGTCTGTCTGTCTGTCTGTCTGTCTGTCTGTCTGTCTGTCAGCCTGTCAGCCTGTCTGTCAGTCAGTCTGCCTGCAAATTCCACCTCATACGTTTGTTGTTTATTGTAGAGATTATTTTACTGTATATACATTCCAAACAATGTCCACCTCTTTAATATCGAAATTTCGTCATTGCCCAAAGTCTACAGTCTTCTAAGCTTTACCTTCTCATGTTGGGCGATGTTTCCCTTCCTCTTCCTCGGAATAGAGACGTCGATTTTCGCCCGCACCGTTGTCATGGCGGGCGTTATCAGGCAGACATTCGACAGACCTTCCTGCATGACCACAGCCGCTAAGTCCGCATGTTGCGCCACATCACAGGCAAACTCCAGCCGCTCCAAACTGACGCTGTCCCACACGTCCTTTGTGATGGAAAACTTCCGGTTGAGTTCCAGATCCACCGTGTGGTACGCTCCCATCTGTAATCCGCATTGACATTAAATTAAACTAAACGCAGCTTCAATAATGTGTTTGACATTCGAATTAAAATATAATAATTACATACCAAACATTAATTTCCCAGAAACATTCTTTATTTAAAAAGGAGACATACTTAATTTAAAACTTACTTAATTACTTGGCATTTGAAATGCCAAAAAAGAACACATTATAACGCGTAACGAAGGTTATTCTGGGACTAGTGAAGATAACTCTCGGCTAAACTTAAAACATCACTAAAAAGAACTTCAACTCAATCCATCACTCAATTGCTAAAGGAGCTTTACAGCGAGTGCAAAAACAATTTATCAATCAATCAATCGATTGCTAAAGGAGCTTTACAGCGAGTGCAAAACCAACTTATCAATCAATCAATCATTCAATTGCTAAAGGAGCTTTACAGCGAGTGCAAAAACAATTTATCAATCAATCAATCGATCGCTCGTAGGACGCACCTTCACATAATCGTTCTCCGCCATGTTCTTCCCTTTGACGCGCAACATCGACGCCTGCGTGTCAAATTCCACACCCTGCACCTCAATCGTCAGCGTTGTTCTCACTCGAGTGCTGCTCGATGTCCCCGTTGCCGACTCCAGATTAACCTTTCTGCAAATCCAAAAAAAGACGTCTTCGCCACATCTTCCCTTTTACGGAAAAACCAAAAAATCCCCCTGACCGGATGGTGGAAGCTTTGACGTGATCGCCCTCCGCGATGAGATTGTAAGCCTGCCACATATCCTCCGCTTCCTCCGGAGTCACGCTGACTGTCCTACCGAGGGAAAAAAACGTCAAGACCTCAAAGAGAACCAGGAGAATTCTCGTGGAATTCTAATAAAACCCTTTGTTTTCACACTCACCCCGAGCCGAACTTGTCGATATTTCTGGAAATCAGCTTCATTTTCCGAGGTAAAATTCAGATAGCTCTCAAAAATAAATTTCCGCCCGAGCCAGGTCGAGCCGCTATGTTTTGGAGAAGTATTTTTATAAAATTCATTTTCATTCGGGAAATTTTTTTTGCCTGACGCTGACGTCACTCGCTCACTTTAAGATGTGCTTGATTGATTTGTTTGACAGTGATGAGTCATCAAATTCCGTTTTGCTTGATTGATTTGTTTTGCGTTGACGTCTTGTTAGTTGATTGTCTGGCTTGGGTTTCCTGAGTTTTTATTCTTTCCTTTTTTAATCCCTGCATTCTTCAAAATTTCCATTAAAGTCGTATTTAAAAATCACGTCCTTGCCGTTCGGAGTTAACATTTTCGCTGTAGAAGGAAGAGGAAGCAGACACGCCTGCAAAGAGTCATTGCCTCTGTATTTCAGAACGCGAAACAAATTCTTCCCTCGAAAGACGATCCGGTTGAAAGCCTTGATTTATTGGAAGAAACTTAATGGATACCGATTCTTATTAGGAACGACTACGAGGATGCACCACCGACACCGACTGAAGATTACTTATTGCTGTCGTACACAGAAACACACGTAAGAAGGTGCGGTTTGTTGTAGTTTGATTGGTTGATGTGGTGCATTTTCGATGATCGCATTGCCAGTTTGATCGATTGATTGATTCGATTGCTGTTTTTATTTGTGTTGGGTTATCTCCATTGATTGATCACTTGAAGAAATTCTCTTGAGCTGCTTGCTTGTATACTAGTAGTAGCTACCCTAGCTAGTACTACATTGTACTAGCAAACCACAGAGTAGTTAGTATAAAATTTCTGTTACTAGTAATTTCGGCACCTTTTCTTCAGCGGTACTTGAATTCGACTCAAACAGCAGTCACAGCATGCATTTCACTTGTTAGTCTGCGATATAATGCTCTATTAATACTAGTAATGTCTGTCTGTTTGTCTTTCTGTCTGTTTGCCTGCCTATCTGTCTGTCTGTCTGTCTGTCTGTCTGTCTGTTTGTCTGTCTGTCTGTCTGTCTGTCTGTCTGTCTGTCTGTCTGCCTGCTTGTCTGTCTGTCTGTATATGTGGCTCTCTGTTTGTCTATCTGTTTGTCTGTCTGTCTGTCTGCCTGCCTGTCTGCCTGTCTGTCTTTCTGTCTGTCTGTTGCTTGCTATTCTGCTTGCCCGTTTCTCCCTGCTCTCCCTGTGTGATCTACATTGTACTGCTTCTGATGTAGAAGTCGTGGGCTGCAAATCTATCTGTGCCAACTCCCATTTAACTTGTAAGAGCGTCGGTCCATATTTCTAACACCGGTGTTTGTTTACATCAGGGTCCGTCCTTCGTGCGTCCCACAACCCACACGAAAAAGCTGCGAGACTGCCCACGGTGTCGTTAACGAGCGGTTCATCGGGCGCGTTAGCCAAAAAGCCGCAAAGACGGACACTTGTCGGCCGATGCGGTTACTGGGGCACTCGAACACAGACCGATGAATCGTGGTGCTTCATCCATCCGATGACATGCTGGACGTTCGATGGGGATAAATCGGATTTGGACGACCAGATCAACGGCTCAGCACGAGTCAATTGTTGAGTCGCCACCGATACGCGGTGTCTTACTTTAGGTAAACCGGACATGTATGGCTGATTCATGGTGTGGTCTGTCCGAAAGTCCGAACCCGTGGAAGACCGGCAGACAGACAAGTCGGCGGACAGATGAATAGGCAGGCGAACACGCAGGCAGGCGGACAAACAGACAGACAGACAGATAGACAGACAGACAGACAGACAGACAGACAGACAGACAGACAGACAACAAGAAAACAATTGTTGTGATGTCATCTTTCGACCTCTCCACAAGGGTATGGCAATGACAGCTGCAAAGATTGCCGCGATCAGTCAGAGAAGTCAGGGACAACTCCCCGACCTCATTCACCCATTCTCTCCCTCAAATCCGCGTCCACTTCCACCCTACGATCCCGTTTTTGACTCACCTGTTTTTCAGTTATAGTGGGCGGATCGCATTCACCTCACATAGTACGACCGGATACACCACGACGACTACTAGATTCGATAAACCAACCCTCCACCGCGACTCCTCGCCTCATCTGCGCTTGCGGTGGTTACCTACACAACTTTTGCGGCATTTTTATCACTTTTACACACTTTAACTCCGTACTACACCTGCCCAACAGACTGGGTGTGTCTGTGTGTGTGCACTATGTGAGTTTGCTCTCTCGGTTACCTTTGCCGGTGTATGTCCCGCCACGAAGCAGTCTCTCTCCACGATGATGACTAACACCCCACCCACCTCGCCCCCCGCGTGTAAGGTGACTTTTGATGCGACGGAGAGAATTCAGCACCGACCGGGAAAAAACACAACTTCATCCACGTAACAACAAGTCTCTTCGGGGCCGGAAACTACCCGGCGATGGTGATTTGGGAAACTGTGGAATGTCCGAAATGCCTGAAATTGTCGCTGTAAACCTGACTGCCCCGGTTTATTACGGAGTACCGGTACCGTACCTGTGGCATACCATCACTACCACCCGCGGCCTTCCCACACACACACTCCACACTGTAATAAAGCGGTGCCATAGTTCAACCTGCTGCTACAACGCCGACCTGGTCGGGGTGGTCTCCGTCAAGGAGAAATGATACCGTTGGAAACCTGTTGTTCGTCGGTCCTCCACGGCGTCTCCCCTGCTAACCTCGACTGCGCCGGATGTTGGCGGCGGTGGCCATTTGAAGAGCATTCGCCATAATACATTTCGGCATATGTATCATATTTCTTGAGAGCGAGACAGACACCGCAGACCGGTATGTGCAGTGTCTGTCGGTCTGTCTGGTTTTCATTATCATTTACCTCTTCATCCATCCACTTTTCCGTTCCACGCTCAATCAAATATGCAAGTTTGTTATTTTTACTTTTCTTTTCTTTCCGGCGACCTTTTTTTTCAGTACATGCCTCGAGGGATTAGCCACGGCGCAGTGATTGCCTATGACGCTGCCGGTCTGTCGGTCGGTGAGGATGTAGCGGGAACAATGGATTGTTAACAAGACACTTCTATTAATAAGCGAAAAGACCTTCAACGAAGATGAAAATCCGTTCCGCAACCAAGTCGGCGCTGTCCGTGGAAATGGAATTCCATGACTCCTTCTGGGTAAGATCAACATACTCGAGAGTTTGCTACTCAGTACTGTGACATTTTAAGGGGGAGGGTTGGGTTAAGAGAGAGAGAAAAAATGATTTACAGTTATCGGATGTCTCTCTGTGTTTTGTGTTGTGTGTGCCGTGCGTGCTTGGCATGAATAGAAGCGAGATTTACCCGACAGTTGAAGGACGGAAAGTGCACCCAAGCAGAACGGATCTCAACAATTTTGGCTCATTTAAAATTCCACGTGACTCTTCTTTGGGGTCGACGGGGGGTCGTCGTGGAATTATTTGTCGTAAAAGGTTGATTTGTCTGTGTTATGTGTGCTGGATGAGTCAAATGTGACAGTCCGTTGTGTGACATGTTGATACGGCGCGAGATTGCAAGTTGAAGTGGTTCGGCAATTCGCAGCTGTCGTTTTTCCCGTCCGTTAATTACCGGAGGAGGGTAGATGCATGTAATAATGGTCGTGTAAGAAGAATGGAGCGGCGACCTGTTTGGCGACTTTTCCGGTTCGCGCTCTGAATGTGTTTGCTTTTCGGAAAAAATGTTTGCGTCCAAGGAGAGGATGACTGTTTTTTCGTTTGTGCTGAAAAGTAAACATGCAAGGACCAAAGGTGGCGCGTCGAAATTGTGCGTCTGTGCAAAGGAAATTTCGATGATATTTTGTCGTTCGCTTTTTGACTTCCGGTGGACCAATGGTGAAGAAATCCGTGTGCTGAGGAAAGCCTTTTTGGAATGGGATTTCTAATTACGATTAACCTTAAGTCTTGAAGTCTTTGTGGTGAATAGTTTGATATCTGTAAAAAGTTAGCAAAGTCAAGTACTATTTTAAGAATTTTAAAGAGTATTTTTACAATTCTAAATACTGTTAATTTAACTCGTCCCAGATATGCAAATTATGACAAAAATTTCACATGGAAAAAACTACTTTGTCGCTTCTGATTACAATCTGAAAAAGAACAGCAAAATATATAAGAGAGTCACGGGAAATGTTTGGGGGCGATCACACTGCCCTCCGTAGAGCAAAGAGAGTGCATGCTCCCGTAATCTGATACTCGTTTACTCACCCTGTCTCCCATCTGAGGGCTGCTGTTTATATTTGTTTGACATGTCGGAGCAACTGCTTGTTTTTTTTTTCATTAGACGCGCAATCTCTCGAGCGACGTCTTCATGTCTCTTTCACATCTGGCGCGTTGACAGACAATGTCGTGATTTGCATGTGGAGAGTGTACTAATTCTGGCTAATTGATCC